>VXBP01007878.1:157422-259378 GCA_013400115.1 Rhinopomastus cyanomelas
CAGTTTCAAATGAGATTTGAAGAGCTTCGTCTCCATGAACAGGACAGACAGCTTCTCTGGAACCCATTTTCTGTTGACATTGAAACTATTGATCCGATTTACCAAATGGAATTGGCCGAACTACAGGCTTGTGACTCGCTGAAAGATGCATTCACATCAAGCAGCCTCACTAATTTCTATGCATCTCTCCCCTCAGAGACCTATCGTAATCTCAGGAGCCATGCACTCAAAATCGCAACTGTCTTTGGCAGCACCTATGTCTGTGAGCAGACTTCTTCCTGAATGAAACATCGGAAATGTCCAGTCAGATCCAGACTAACTGATGAACACTTGCATCGCTTGCTACGACTAGCAGTGACAAATATGGAACCTAACACTGACTATCTCATTAGCCAAAAGCAGGCCCATAGTCCACATTGAAATATTGTTTGTTTTTGTTGGTTACAATTGTTCTTCATTTTAAATATTGCATTCTTTTTCCTGTTTTTTGTGCACTACCACAAATAAAATATGTGCAGTGTGCATAGGAATTCGTTCATTTTTTTCCAAACTGTAGCCTGGCCCCCGACAGTGTCTGAGGGACAGTGAACCAGCCCCTGTTTAAAAAGTTTGAGGACCCCTGGTCTCAGCCTGCTCTTCCTCAAATTAAAGAGCTCCAGCTCTGTCAGTCTTTCCTCATATGATTTTTTTCTCTAGGCAAGGGCTTCATTGCCTTCCTCTGCACCTGCTCCAGCACCTCCACATCTCTCTTGTATTGAAGTGCCCAAACTGGACACAATACTCAAGATGTGGCCTCATCAGTGCTAGTTAAATACTGAACTGACTTAGACAATTGTTTAGATAAATGTGGCATATCAATTATTTTGGAACTGAAATGTATAATAAGTTTTGCTAAATACTGAGTAACTGGTAGGCATGTCACTTATGATCACAGTGATAGGCACCTCAGATAAGTGATGGAGAGCATACTGTAATCACATATCAAGGCAGCATCACAAACATCAGGATGCCACACAGTGATTAATGTCTAGGGCTATTTTTTTGGCTCCATTTAATAGAAGACTTGCCCAGCCTCCAGCTGTTAACATTAATATGCTGCTGGCTCAACCTATTAAGTGTTTATTAGACAGTTTAAACAGAATATACTACACTGATACAGTGATACTAAATCTATATTAGAAAATGTGTATAAATTCTGATATCTCAGATGGTAAGAGGTATTGTTCGTACCATTCGTTGTGCTTTACAAGCCACTCTGTTTCAGTTATGTCACTGTATTTGTTATCCATAACACTGCCTTGGTTATAGTTTAATTGTGTAAGGACTAGATTTTCTTATCATAGCATGGTTTAGGTTGGAATAAATCTTAAAAGATCATTTAGTTCCAAGCCCCCAGCCATAGGCTGGGCCACCTGCCACTGGGCCAGCTTGCTCAGAGCCCCATTCAACCTGGCCTTAAACACTTCCAGGGAGGAAGCATCCACATCGTCTCTGGGCAACCTATTCCAGTGCCTCACTATCCTAACAGTGAGGAATGTCTTCCTAAGATCTCATATATATCAACCCTCTTTTGGCTTGAAACTGTTCCCCTTTGTACTGTGACTAGGGTCCTTGTAAAAAGTCCCTCTGCAACTTTCCTTTAGGTTCCCTTCAAGTACTGGAAGGCACCTATAAGGTCCCCAAAGAGCCTTCTCTTCTCCAAGCTGAACAGCCACAACTCCTTCAGCTAGCAGACTTCTAATAGATTGATTATAGAAAAGGATCCAATTTGAAAAGGACAAATGAAGTGCAGTAATTTAATCTAGTTCTAAATAAAACCTAATGAAACTGGAATAAAATACCACAATTCAGAATCTTTGGATAGCTAGTTCCCTGGGGAAGAGAGATGGCATTTTAAAGGACAAAACACTATACTTTTTCCTTTGTGCCTGTGTGACTACCTCAAGGGTGAGGGGGTTTTTTAAATCTTTACATACATGTAATATTTATGGTTTTTAAAAAGACTGCGGTCTGTAACACGTGTAATAAGCATAGTAGCTGGTGTCTATGGCTATGTGACGTTTACACAATAAACAACACAACAAAGAATAAAAGAAAGTCACTTTGCACAAAAATGACAGTCTCCAAGATGCAGAAGAGCCTGTGATCTGCATGGAGCAGATCAGGGAATTAGTCATGAGAAAAAAAAGAAAATCTCTTCTGAGCTGCTGGTTCAAATACAGCCCAATCAGTAGACAAAGAGGTGTTACTAGCCCCTTGCCTCTGTGCGATGAGTTTATCACGGCAGTTCAATTTTCAGTGACCAATTATCAACCTTATTAAGAAAAACCTGCCACTTCTGCAGGCTGCTTGAGCAGAGAGATCAACAGGAGAGGGAACACAGATTAAAAGCAGAGTAATAGCTTCCATCAAAAGGTGACTCTTCCATGACTAAAAACCTTTGATGGGGAAAAATGAAGGAACATGCATTGCCCCTGCCTATGTTGGAACTCTGCTGTATTTTTTATTAATACATCTCTGCAGAGTCGTTAAACCAGCACCATTCTAATTATGCACCAGTGATAAAGCAGATGTGACATTGAGCGAGGCAAATGTTTGATTAATGGTCCAGGTGTCTAACTTGGGAAGAGTACATTTAGCAGTGTGAATTTCAGGACAGTGGAGCTTAGAAGAACAGGACACCTTTGGATTTCAGCCGTGTGGTCTGCCTCTGTAATGGTATCATCATCTGTTAGCATCGCTGGCCTCCTTGCTGACATGGCAGCACAGCAGCGTTTCCCATCCGTTTGTTTCTCACCAAACACACACCCACAAACATACTGAGTCTACTCTGTTTTCAGCTTTTTATTGTACTTCCCTATGACCAACCACTGCTGGAATTCACTTTATTTACCTCTTACACTCTTACTAGCTTTTGACTGTGTACAGAGGAGCTTTGCAGAAAATAACACACTGTTTAAAATTTGTCTCTGTTTCATACATAATTGTTAATGGTTGCTTGCATATTACCCATTTTGGATCACTTTCCCACATTTCTGTTTAAGAATATACGTATAAGAATATATATTCTCTTTTCTAGAGCTCTCTCTCAGTCCACATGATAAGGTAAATCTGTTCCATAAATGTCCCAGAAAAGGGAAACTTTGTGATAAGAGGCAATGCTTGCAGAGTGGAGCAGCCTGGCCATGCTGATCCATCATTATTTGGCAAGTCTGGTTTAGTCTAATGGCCCAAATAGCTTGTCATGCTGCATTACACTTGATATTACATGAGCCAAATATTTGCAGCCAAAAGCGTACAAATTCATCTGTAAGAAAACTCAAGTCTTGTCATTAAAGTCTTATAGCCAGGAACATCCTAGCAGCTTGCATTCAAGTTACACACTGCAGGCAATAGAGAGGACTGACACAGCCGGGCCAAGTGCTCGTGTACACACACAGACACAGATAAGAAGGAAGATGCTTTTGCAATGGCCTGTACTTTACAGAAATTCACCTTGTCACCCATTTTTAATTGCATCTGCCATCCTTTTTTGGGCTAAGAGGTACCCTCAGGCACACCCCCGCACATGGATGCAGCTACAAAAGGAGAGCCTCACACAGAAGACATTAAAATATGAATCTCTCTTCCCTCTCCTTCATCTTTACATTGACCTAGGAAGTCAGCGTGAAGTTATTTGTACTGAACTTCTACTCTCCTCTTTCTAGTTTGAGGAGGTTTAAGGAAAGGTCACCAGAGGCTTTATGCTTTGAAATGGGGAATTTGTATCAGCAAAGGCCAGGAACAGACCAGGAATAAAATCAGCCTTTGCCAAAGACTGCTGATGAAAATGAGTCATCTTTTTGGGTCTCCAGGTGCAAAAGATTTTACTAAATTAAAAACACAGGGATTAACCACAGCAGCCGGTGGTCTGTACAGGGTATTTGTGAGGAGAGATTGACAACCCATGTGTTTGTGCTGCAAAACCTTGATAAACAAGAATTCCAGGGTGAAATATAAGCAGTATCACTGCGAGTAACAGCACAAAGCTGGGCAGAAGCAAATGTAGACTAAGGCATTAAAGCATTTCTTAGCAATTACTGCTAGTGAGAAATACATACAAAGCACTCATGTGCACACTATTTACTGGTCAAGAGGAATAATCCTCAGTTGTCTAATCTGACATTAAAGCACAGAGGAACAAGTAAACCAGAGACCAGGAAATACAAATTTATTTGCATATTTAATTGCTGAAATGAAAATCTTTATAGGATTTTTGAACATTTTTTCTTTTTCTAATAGGGAAAAACTCTCAACATTTTGAATATCACTCCCACACTTATTACAACAGACACCAGGTAGATTCACCACCACATATGCCAGGCATGATCCTTCAAATGGCCTGATACAAAGTGCAGGCAGCAGCCAACAACATATCCTCCAATGCCTATTTATACACAAGCTGACTAAGACAACAAATAACTTCACCCAGAAAATGTGCACTGACAGAGGACTAGATTATACTTTCCATGTTTATGCAATCTAATCTAGGTTATAAATGCATTTTCTATAATCTTCAAATACTACAGTAGCTCATGCCTGTTGTAGAAGAAAAGTTAGTAGACTTTCACTGGGAAATAAGTAGATAATAACAGGTACTTACAAAAGTAGTATTTTCCAATAATAATGTAGTTGTATTTGTTTCTACGTTCAGTTCAAGGACATGTCCATTCCTATTTCTGTACACCACTGTTGTATCTGCAACGGGAAGGCGTTAGCAGTTAGCAAACATTCGGTATTTAATACAGCATCTGTACGGACAAAGAGCACATTCAAGTCATTAGGATTTCTTTCTGCAAGACACAAACCAGATTGAGAGAAGAATTAAAGTTGTAGTATCTAGTTTTGTTGATTTGCCTTGTGAGCTTCAAAAACAGCAAATTACAACATTAATCATAGCTTTTAAGAAAAAAGTTTTATATCTTTTTACACTAACACATGGAAAATTACCAAGAAATACACAATCACTACATAAGCCTTGATATAAAGAAAAATATTGCCTAGTTTTCCCCAATTTCTAATAAGAGATTGCATAGACTGAGTAGTGATACTTTTGTGTTTTTTAAAAACCATGTAAGAGGTTTATATTTAATAAAAATTAAATATTTTTTTTATAAAAAGGTAGGAAGCAAAAGGAAGTTCTAAATAAAGCCTAAAGGAAATGCCAAAGAACCTTACTAATCCTCAGTAATGTCTGAGAAATTCATTATGGACCCCTGAATTTTATGAAGTGAGAGGTAAACATGACTGGAGAAAAAGGTTATGCTATCATAAAAAATACGCTTCACTTATTCCGAAGAATGTAGGATGTGTTTTAATTGACTCCACAGAAACTCTGGATAGACAGCACCAGTCAATGTACTCGGTATGTTCTGCAAAATTAATGAAGGCTCATTTGAAGAGCTTAGAAAGCTCTATTTTAGGACCATGGTTGGGAAGTGATGTGGGATTGATGGACAGTATTATTTGAGCTGTTGTTTAAGAAGGAAAATTAGATCATGAAGTATGAAATTAATAGCTACCTCTTATAAAGATTATTCCAAACATTAATTTTGAATAAAATGAAGTAACATTTTGTAGAAAGTTATTCTGGTTTGAGGTTACTGACTGCTATAGAATATTAAATGCGTTGAAACTTTTTTAGTGGGTTTTTTGCAT
The DNA here is from genome assembly GCA_013400115.1 of Rhinopomastus cyanomelas. Classification (NCBI taxonomy): domain Eukaryota; kingdom Metazoa; phylum Chordata; class Aves; order Bucerotiformes; family Rhinopomastidae; genus Rhinopomastus; species Rhinopomastus cyanomelas. The sequence goes on from VXBP01007878.1 coordinate 163,120, forward strand.
ATATTTTTTTAAGTACTCCAGCACTGAACATTCCCAATGGCATTGCAGCATGGTGCTGAGCAATGCCACAGAAAAAACTAAGTCCTCTGGCCAAAGATCTGTCCCCAATTATGTGTAAACCATAACGTGAGAAACGGCACGTATAACCCAGAGACACTAATCATCTGTCAACAAGCTTTGTTCATTCCTCCTGCTTTAACAGTGCTCTGAACAACGGATTTCTGGTCCATAGGTGACACTAAAGTGCTATCTCCAATCCAAACAACTGCATCAGAACACAGCTCAGTTAGAGCCAGCCTCTATTATCTTTACCCAAAATTGCTGTATCAGTATACAGTGCTATGAGAAGTCCTATCTAGACTGCAATTGCTTTTCTTACTAAATCATTTAGTTATTTCAAACAACAGTTGTGCAGTGTTAGTCCACTGAGCTGCTTCCTTATTCTCTTTCAGTAGCGTCCCCCAAATGAGCGTTAATTGTTCTTTCACCAACTTGAAAAAACACAATTTACTTACAGGGAGCCACCGTATCAGATAACCCCAGTTGTCTACTTTTCTACCATGCATATTTGGCCAAGAGGATTTATAGTTAATCAGATATGGTTAACTAATCTTATGCAGAACATTTCACAGAAAACCAGACCCTGTGTTGCAATTGCTAACAGGACCATGAGTAAAATACACAGTCCTAGGACTCTCCTTGCAAGTCACGTGCATGCCATGAATTGGAATTTGGAAATGCCATGAATTGGAGCATTTGGAATAGCAAGTACTGTGAGAGACATAAATTAAAACCTTTGTTCTCTGGTTAGAAGAAAATTTATTCCAATGATCATAACAGAAAATTAAGAGTCAGACTTCTTCAAAAAGTATATTTACTGGACAGTAATTTTATCTGTCAATGAACTCGGGCTTTCATCTGATTCTGATTCCATGGCTTCTCCAGTGAGGTGATCCTGCTCTGGCAGGGGGATTGGACTAGATGATCTTTCAAGATCCCTTCCAATCCCTGATGATTCTATGATTCTATGATCTCTCTGTTGGATTCACCTGTTAACTCCTGAAGTGCATATTGAATGAATGCTTGCAAAAAACACAGGGAGCTTCTTAAACAGAAGATTACATCCAAATATCATGTATATCTTGAGCATAAATACAATCTTCAAAAGTAATTATATTAATTTACACAGAAGTCTAATTCCTATCCATAGCTGGTCAGGCTGGATAATGTCACAGTTGATGGTCCCACAATATCATGAAGACTTTTTTTCATTGATAGCTCAAATGTAAATAGGAGCCATAAATATGTATTTGTTTTGAAAAAGAAATTCTACAGAAGAAAATAATTCCTAGTCCTTAACAACATTCGCTTACACAAATGATTTATTTGTTCTTTTTTCTTTAGGAATAGAGGGTTGTGTGCACAATATAACTCGTGTCTATAGCTCTGTGCTAAGGCAATTTTAATAAAAATCTCAAACATTATTCTTTAGTTGACTGCCTGCCTGTGGGACAAAAGGATATTTATTTCTTCCATCTGATGCGTCATTCGTCTCTTGTTTGTGCCTCCTACTCCACTTTCCTATAAACTATTAAATATTGATCCTGGCTGCAGATGGGATGCTGGGGTTGGTTAGTGTTGCAGCTTCATTCAGAGAATCCATGTGGGCACATGCCTGCTATGCTGCTCAAAGGCACAGCTTGCAGATTCCACAAATCTTAGAAGAGAAACTGCAGACAAAGCACACTGCAGCTCCTTCTCCTCTCCTCTGCCCTAGCCTGCAGTGGGTGGCTTCGTTTACCTACAGAGACAGGTCTGGCACTGTTCACCAAGTTTGTTAGAAGACAGTATCTGTCTGAATAAGGTAACAGACTTGGTATGATAGACATACAAACACACACAAAAATGCATGGTAGGCTGAGCTGTTATTTTAGATAACTGTGTTTGGGAAGAATTTAATCCATCTTGATCTTGAGCTGAGGATCCTGCAGAAGACTTGCTATTGGGTATACAGGTCCACAGACTAAACCTGCTGCTGAACAGGTTCTCTACCACTTCCTTGGCTTTCACAAAGAACGCGACACGAAATACAGTATTACATGAAAACAATCTCTGAAAACAAAATACTTTTGTGATTATCACAGCATAATAATTTTATCAGTCAGCAGCACAAATATTGCATCCTCTTACAAAATTCTACTAGCTGCAGAACCAGTACAATTTTAATTCATCATTGTGAAGCTAAATGTCCAAATTCTTATGCTATTAAATGCTCTTAAAAGTATTTTTATCATGTGCTCTACCTCCAGCCAAAAAACATGGGGCATGTCCTTTTAAAACTATTAACCTGTAAAGTTTAAATCTTTTGGATGTTTATCAGTATCATAAATATAGACTTTGGGGACATAACAATTCTGTAAATATGGCATCATCATAATCCCAAGTGTTTCTAAAATTAAAACAGCACTTCATACAATGCTGTTTTTCCTCTTGTGTGCAACATTGCCTGAGGGTCTGCTCAAGACCATGGTATATGTTATGGACAGGAGATACAGCTCTACACTATGCCTGACCTCATATATATGTAGAGCTGTATCTCCTGTCCATAACACATACATATATATATAGTTACAGGAAAGGTCAAAGTGCAAGCAAAACATCAGAAAATGCAAAGAAATCAATGCAAAACTTTCTCTTTGGTGAGCAGCTTGACCCACAGCAGTTCTGTAGTAATTCCTTTACTCTTATTTATTGAATTGACAACACTCCATCACACCATAAATGCTGCAGCATTCGTTTGCAGCATTTGCTGTTTCAAATAGCTCCACTTATACGTTCACATTATGTAAAATTTTTAAAAAATCAAGTTATTTTAAATTCTAGTGAAAAAGTCTGTATTATTTTGGGGGGAAAATGGAATAACTCCCACCCTGAACTGCATCACCATCACTGAAAATCAAGCCCTGAGCTGTGCTAGTGTAAACACTTGGCCCAGGGTCTGTACAGCCTTTAGTGATCTAGCTTTCTGAAACCAGAGCACTGAATGGTGGTGGTGTACTGGGTGAGTATAAACTAGTTTCACATATTAATGAAATTAAGCAACTCACAGATGGGGCAGGTTACCATATGCTTTGAAATAAATGTAAATTGTGACTAACCCCTCATATTCCAAACACTCAAGCTTACTACAGTTCAGAGGCAGCCTCTGTACCTTTACTCAGAATTGCTGTATCTGTATGCAGTACTCTGAGAAATCCTATCTGGGCTGCAGCTGCTTTTCCAAATAAATCATCTAATTATTTCAAACAGTTGTGCAATGTTAGTCCACTCAGCTGTTTTCTTATTCTCCTTCACTAGGTTCCCCAAATTAACATCAACTGTTCTTTCACTAACTTGAAAAAACACGACTTTCTTAGAGAGCTGTTGCACCAGGTAACCCCACTTACCTACTTTTCTGCACGTCATGTACGTTTGGCCAAGAGGATTTATGGCATTGCACATCATTGACTAGACATATGAAGAATATTTCATCTAAAAAGGATACAACTAATATTAAGGGAACTATTTCCTTAGGAACCAACCCGTTCCTTGTTTACAGATGCACAAGTCTGTTGTGCTACCAACTGCATTACAGATCAGTTTGCTGCTGCAAAAAAATGGAAAGGACAATAGAAAAGGTAATAGATAAAGAAGAGACACAAAGAGTTGATGTGATTGAACTTGTCTCTTGATTTTTATTCCAGTGCCCTGTTCACTATCACTTCAGTGTTGATCAAATATTTTAGCAGTTGGAAGTTTTCTTCTTTTAATGGTGGTATCTCCATAGTTGAATCTGTATATCATACAAAAACCTCCGGGCTACTTCATTTTTTCTCCTCCAATGCAGTCACTCCAAGACTCCCTGTTTCCCTTAAACTGTCAACACACTTATTAACTGTGTATTTCAGCTCTAAGAGTCAAGAGGAAGCTAGTTATGTCCTAGGTGATGTGAAATGTTTTGATATTTCTGTATCTGGGATATAGTACAACAGATCACAAACCAATAGAGATATCAGACATGACTAGCCAACTAAGTCATCAGTGTTGTACTCTGAAACAATCACGAGCCTCAGGAAAAACTGATGTTTCCTTAATGAAGCATAAAAGCATGAACCCTGCCCTGTACAGACTTTGGGAATTTAGAGAAGTGCATAAAGACAGCTTAAGCTCACTAAAGCCACAGGAGTTAGGAGATTTCTGAATCTTAACCTCCAGTATTCTGCACATAAGCCATCCAAGCTTCTTACAAAACTAAAAGCTGCCTGGTTTATAAAACTACCTTGGCTCATTTTTTACCAAGACTTACCTAAACAATGTCTGCAGTTGTCAGTAGTGATAAGGAATAACAGAACCAATGATACCCCTTTGGACAAAAAACCCAACTAATTTCTGCTAAATACACTGTGCTTTGGTAGGATATTTGCTAGATTTAGATTATTTGTTCATAATAGGGCTTATTTCATGGTAACTTGGATTCATCAGTTTCAGTGGACACTTGCCAAGTCCAGCTTGCTAGGATCTGGCCCAGTAATGTTGTACTAATACTGGCATTGAATAGTTTGATGAAGGAAAAATAGATTTATGAAGAAGATACACAGAGCACAGGCAGCAAATTGCTGGATAATTTGTACATAGCATTGTAAATCTCAGTGTAGGCTAGTAGCCCAAAGGAGCCTAGAATTACTAAGCACTGACATCCTTTAAGAATTCACATCCCAACCTCCCCAGTTTAAAAATGATGAGCATCATAGAAATCTGATGGGCTTTCACTTCGTTGTTTTCTCCATGGTCATGATAATACAGAACAGGGATCCCAAACTGGGGCCCTTCCCCAGCCCCCAATTACCATAGCAAGAGGAACTGACAACCCCCAACAGCGCTACAGGCTTCAGAAGTAGTGGCTGGAAAGCTGTCCAGTAGAGAGGGACCTGGGAGTACTGACTGACAGCTGGCTGAACGTGAGCTGTCAGTGTGCCCATGTGGCCAAGAGTGACAATGGCATCCTGGCCTGCATCAGAAATAGTGTGGCCAGAAGGACCAGGGAGGTGATCCTGTCCTTATACTCAGCAGTGGTGAGGCCACACTTTGAGTACTGCATGCAGTTTTGGGAAGTGCAGTCTAGGAAGGACATCAAGGGGCTGGAGAGGGTGGAGAGAAGTGCAGTTGGGCTGATTGGGTTCTGGAGAACAGGTCTTAGGAGGAGAGGATGAGCGCGCTGGGGCAGTTCAGTATGGAGAAGAGGAGGCTGAGGGGAGACCTCATTGCTCTCTACAACTACCAAAAGAAGATTGTAGTAAGGTGAGTGTTGGCCTCTTCTCTTTAGTGACTAAGAACGGTCATTAGGGACAGTCAGCATGGCTTCATCAAAGGGGAAGTCATGCTTGACCAACCTGAAAGCCTTTTACGAGGGCAAACCAAGTGGATAGAAGATGGCAGAGCAGTGGATGTGGTCTATCTTGACTTCAATAAAATTGAGGCAGTGTGTTCTAGATGATCAGGTAGTGAGGTGGATTGTGAACTGGCTGAAAGGATAGAAGCCAGAGAGTAGTGGTCAATGGGACAGAGTCTGGTTAGAAGCCTGTATCTAGTGGAGTGTCCCAGGGACAAGTCCTATTCAATCTACTCTTTAATGAGCAAGAACAACCCTAGGTACCAGTATAGGCTGGGGACTGACCTGTTGGAGAGTAGTGTAGGGGAAAGGGACTTGGGGGTCCTGGTGGACAACAAGATGACTATGAGCCAGCAATGTGCTCTTGTGGCCAAGAGGGCCAACAGCATCCTGGGGTTCATCAGAAAAGGGGTGGTTAGCAGATCAAGAGAGATTCTTCTCCCCCTCTACTCTGCCCTGGTGAGACTGCGTCCTAGTTCTGAGCCCCTCAGTTCAAGAGGGATATGGAGCTGCTGGAGGGAGTCCGGCGTAGAGCAACGAGGACGCTGAAAGAACGTGAGCACCTTCCTTATAAGGAGAGGCTGAGGGGGCTGGGTCTCTCTAGCTTGGAGAAGAGGAGACTGAGGGGTGACCTCATTAATCTCTATAAATATGTGAAAGGTGGGTGTCGCAGAAAGACTGTGAGGAATTTTAACAGGCTGTCCAGGGAGGTGATGGAGGCACTATCCCTAGAGGTGTTCAAAGACCAGGTAGACATAGTGTTTCAGGAAATGGTTTAGTGTTTAGCAGTTGTAGGGCAGATTGTTGGACTTGATGATCTTAAAGGTCTTTTCCAACCTTGATGATTCTATGATCTTCCTATCTCAGTGATTTCGAAGAGCTTTTCCAACCTAAATGATCTCTCTACAAATGCTTGCTTTTCACTCAGCCAGAGGAGGTCCACGTGGTGAGCCCCAGGACTCCTGTTCAAGGGCCCAGGTAATTTGCTGGGGATACAGCAACATCAGTACTCAGGCAGTTTTGTGTATAGAAACCATCAGATGGATATTACAGCCATATATCAAACAGTCTTGAGAGCATAAATAGCACCTAAAAATTGAAGGAAAGAAAAGGAGAGACATCCAAGCAAAGCTGAAAATGTGTTTCACAATCTCTAGAAGGAGGCCTCAGGGCAGTTTTCTGAAATTACTGATGCTATTAACCTGAAAACTGTAAATGCTTGTATTCCCATTGAAAATATTTACTAACTTATGGTTTGTTTAAATAAAATTCTGCTTTGCAGCACGAACAGCAGTGTTAGCAAGTCCGAGTCCTCATTTTCTTTGTATTTTACCTTTCTTTTTAAAATAGAAACATAACAGAGGGTTGATATCTTGCTGTCAACAAGTATGTCAATCAGCCTTTGCTGCACACAGTATTATTAGAGCTGCAGATGGCATTTCATTAAATTGATTATAGAAAATGTCATGCTAATTAAAATAGAGAACGCTTTCTGATTTAATGAACAGGAGGTGCTAGACAAATCTTTGTCTAATTAAGTGGTTGCTAATTAAATAAAATAGTCATTTACAAAGATATTACAGATATGGACCAAATTTCAATATGCTAGTGTCGTGGGTTGAGGCCGGGCTGGCCAGTAGATTAGGGACAGATGTTCTCTATTAGCCCCTCTCCCTCACCAAAAGGGGAAGAGAAAGGGAATAAGAAAGAGAAACCTCTGGACTGGAAAAGCATACTACAAAGCTTTAACAAAAACAATGACAATATGAAATGTATCACCAATACCAAACCAAATTCCTCTGCTGACAGTTGCATCACTATAACCACTGATGCAGATGCAGGGCAAGCCCCAGACTGGACTCAGCAGCAGACAGGAACCAGATGCAGAAGCTGGATTCAGGAATGCACCGACGGGAACCAAAGGCAGAATTGACAGTGCCTCTCTCAGATGCCAGCCATTAAAGAGGAGAGGCAGAGAGCAAGAGAGAAGAGGGCTGAAGGGTGCCAAGGCCGAGAAGGCTGACCCTTGAGGGCCCTCAGCTTTGCACCCGGTATGACTTACAGGGAATGGAATACTCTGTTGGTCAGTTTAGGGTCACCTGTGCTGTCCACTCCTCTTTGCAGGTGTGGCCTCTCGCTGCTCCCCAACGTGGCACATAAAATTTAGCAGTGACCTGGGTTGTCACAAGCAAAGTACAAGCAGGAGCCTTTCTGTGTAGCAATTTTTGGTAGAAGCTACAAGCATCAAGCATTATCACTTGTAGAAGCATCTACTGTTTTTACAAATCTGCCATTTACTGCAGTTACCTGGAAGAGACTGAGCTAGAAGGTAAAATCATCAACCAGCATTAGTTCTGTTCTAACTCAAAACAGGACAGCAGCATAAGTTACGTGTCAGCCGTACAGATTTCCACTGCTTTTCTCAAAGGTTAGGCTCTTGTCAGCAGTTTCAAGAAAACATTTATTCTCCTTGCCTCCCACAAGACCTCAAAGCCACATTCAACCCGGTCTTGAACACATCCAGTGATAAGGCATCCACAACTTCCTTGTATAATGCTGGACTGGCCTTAAAAATTCAAATCTCCATCCATAATCAATGTATACTCCTCTCTTCCTCACTGGATATTTACCATGTCATGCCCAACTCATGGCAGTTTTCACTTTTCTTGATTACTTTAGTGTATCAAGGCATGAAAAACTCCAGCTTTTCTCAAGGGCCACTATTCACTTAGATACTCACAGATTTCTTCTCTACCATGCAATTGCTTGGGATTCTGCCTCATTATTATGACTACTGATATCCCCAGCATTTCACACGGGAGAGAGGATGTAAACAGATCCTGAATATTAACAAATCCTTGGGGTAATTGATTTACAAGAAAAAAATACAATAGCTAAAGCTATTATAAAGTGCAGTTAAACCATGCCTTGTTGAGTCTGAAGCAGGTGAGAGCATTAGTATTTGCTGCCTAAGCAAGATACTTCTGAGTGTGTTGGAAAGTTGTAAACACAAGGGAAGCAGATAAATTACTTCATGATCATCTAGTAGAGGGGGAGAAGAACCTCTCCTGATCTGCTAACCACCCCGCTTCTGATCCACCCCAGGATGCTGTTGGCCCTCTTGGCCACAAGAGCACATTGCTGGCTCATGGTCATCCTGCTGTCTACCAGGACCCCCAGATCCCTTTCTCCTACACTGCTCTCCAGCAGGTTGGTCCCCAACCTAAACTGGTACCTAGGGTTGTTCTTGCCCACATGCAAGACTCTACACTTGCCCTCATTAAAGTTCATTCATTTTCTCCCCTCCCAGCTCTCCAGCCTGTCCAGTCTTGCTGAATGACAGCACAGCCTGCAAAGGTGTCAGCGACATCACCCAGCTTTGCGTCATCAGCAGGCTTGCTGACAGTGCACCCTAATCCCTCATCTAAGTGATCAATGAATAGATTGAACAGGTGTGGTCCCAGCACCAATCCCTGGGCACTCCACTAGATACAGCTCTCCAACTAGACTCTGTCCCATTGACCACTACTCTCTGGCTTCTATCCAGGAGCCAGTTAACGATCACCTCAGGGTCCACCTCACTACCTGATCATCTAGACCACACTGCCCCAGTTTGGCTGCGAGGATGCTATGTGAGACATCCTTCCACTGTTTTTAACACAGACATCTCCATCTGTATTTCTGTGATTACTGGAGGGAGAACATTAGAGATATTCATTTCCCACCCTGGAGCAAAGCACTAAACATGATTTCATGGTGTTAAAAGTGAGGATAATAGACTTCAGTCTATTAGTCCATCTCGATTTGTTTGAAATGCAATTAACAGCACATTACCATCAAGACAAAGTGTAGAGGAAGGGGCACTACTCACAGCAGACAGAGTGCTTTCTTAAGTGGCTATGTCACTGCTCGTGTACAATGTAATTCTACTAAGTTCCGTCGGGATATAGCTCCTACATAACCTCATAGTACCTACACTTTTATTTAGTTGTTCTTTTATTAAAACAAAATATTTAGAATTTAAATTAGAAAATGTACTGTACTAAAGTACTGTACTTTTCCTCTATAAAACTTATAGAGGAAAAGCCATATCAGTACTTTGAATTTCTCATGTCACACTGCACCACGATGGTAAAACATCAGACACTGTTGTCAAGTAATTTTGCCAGCCCAGAACAATGCACCTTTTCCTAATTTTCCTACAAAACTGCTCAGCTTTTAGGAATAAATAGGTTGGGAATATAAATAAATAAATAACTATCTCTAGATGCTCTCTTGCATTGCACCAAGGACCACTACTGAGCCAGCTTGGCAACAGGCTCAGCCAGCTGTTGTCCATATAATGTACATGTCCCTTGGCTACTGAGAAAATTAGGGAACAAATTATCCATCTTAGTCACACATCCTATGCCAGCTTCTTCCCCCGAGAGATAATACCCTATCTCAATAGAGCAGCACTCCTCTAACAGCCTCAGGAGCTGACCTTTCAGCTGAGGCTGTCAAGAGGACAAGCCAGATGGGACGTGGATGGCTCTGCTTTGGAGTGTCAGCATGGCCCAGGATGGATTTCAGAGAGATCACTAAATTGACAGTGATTCCAAGGAAGTCGGATTTATATGCTTTTCTGCTCCTGTATAACTATAATTCTCAAACAAATTCTGGGCTATTTCAATCTCCAATATTAATGTGAACTTTCTGTGCCTTTCACACACACTGGCGAGCTCACCAGCATTCCTGCTTCTGTGGTGCTCTAGGTATGACTGGCATTTCACAGACAAGCCCAGCAAGTGAGAAAATGAAAATTCCTTGGCTAGGTACATATCATAGTAAAAGAGCAGTCTCTGGAGCAGCCGCAGAGCTGCAGTTTGCTCATCCCTCACTGTCCACACGAAGACTGCTCAGCAAGCTCAGTGACTCACGGTCTACAATCACATTCAGGCTAAAGGCTGAGAGGGAAAAATTTGCGAGTATAATATTGAAGTGGCCTCAGGGTTGTCCCTAACAAGCTGAGTAACAGTAGCTCCTGAGAATCTGACACTCTCAGTAGAGTACATCAAAGGCAAATGAGGTCATGATGTAGGCTTTCTGGTTTTACACTGACAATGCTGATGCTTATTACTTACCAGTCTCCAGCTAATTTCTGAAATATGTGGAAATTGTGCTAAATCCAGTACAGGCTCTAGTAATCTTCATCTTGAAGAAATTATAATCAAAACAGGATAAAAAGCACATGATTATGAAATAATCTAAATTAAATATCTAAAACCTAAATGAGAGCAAGCATAATCTAGAGTCAAATTATTTCACCTTTCAAGTGCCCCTGAATATTCCCCACAAAATCATCTGAAAGTTTTTTAAGAAGCAATTAAAGAGATGTATAATACCAAATTAGCTATGTCCAGACCTTATAATTTGTTTCATTTAACATGGGGCTACCTTCTACCAGTGTGTTGTTACTCTCCATCGATGAAACCAAAGGACAATATATTGTGTCCCAAAAGAAAATCGCAAATCAATCCTGTTAAACACCAATTTTCACAGTATGGTAGTAGCAAGTAACATTCCCATTCAGTGCTCCATTTTCCTTAATTTTTAATGACCATTCACTTCTTCAGAATAAGCATTCTACTGTAATTAAAACAGCAAACACCAAATTTACATCGACTGGCGTTCCTATTATAACACTGCATTACACACAAGAAAATTACCTCTCCAGACATTACAAAAGCAAACTGTCCCCTGTAATGAGTGGCTTGACTGCCTTGAACATGGGCCCATAAAGACTACAGGGAAAGAGTAACCTAGGGCTGAAAATACTGTTGATTGTTTGGACTATGCCATAATATTCAACAACCAGGAGGAAACCAAACTCTATCCAGCCTAATTTGAACAGCTCCCTGTCTTTTCCATGACTAGTACACCACAGAGTGAATTCCCACTCAGAAATAAGACCAAACCTTTGGTCCTAATCAAACCCAGGAAATTATTCAAAATACAAAAAATATTTGGGATTTATTTATTAATACAACAAAATATTGATAACAAAACCAGACACTGTTCCTTTATGCACACACAGTTCCTTCTCGAGGCTCTGCACATGTGGGCAAGCCTCCTCCAGTGCCACTAATACACTGGTGTTTACATTTGTGGCTGTCAACACAGCTGCTCTGTCAGTCTACAGTTTTAAGTCCGAGTATCTAGAAGTAGTTATGTACTATTTGACATGTGGAATGTGTGGAAGAAGAGATTGATAATTCTCTGTGAAAACCAATCCCTTCTATTTTTGATTACTTTCAGCGTAGGTCTGAGAGTACCCACTAACTAGTGAGTCGTCAAAAGGAGATGTTTCTGATGTTAGTTACGTAGTTTAAGTCTAGTCCGAAACTCTGGCTTAGAGATAACAATGAAATATTTTGCAGCTCTCAGTTTGTGGCCATTGAAAATGAGATCCATTTTAAAGGTATGGCACTAAATAATAAAGTATCTGTGTGCAATCGAAACGCTTCTTATTTTAATAAATAATCATCATTACAGCAGTAGGTACCAAAAATTCAGGAAGCCACTAGTGCATTTATCTCAGTACATTTCCCTGAGATATTTACCATGTGCTTCAATTTCACTGCACCAAATCCAACAGCTCCTCTAGAATTTAGTCATCTTTGTTCAAATCCTGACTGTGTTGGAGTTAATGAGGATTTTCCTTCACAGTGCAGTGGGTCCACAATTTAGCAGGTGCAGCTAAATGTCACAGAAGCACACAATTGACAGGATATCCTTTTTAGTTGTATCCTACCCAGGGATAAACAAAATATTCAGCATTATTATAAAAACAAACAAAGGTAGGGAACTTTCTGTTCACAATTCTTTAAATTGCCCTTTGCAAAACATGTTGAATGAGAAAAATATGTTGATTAGGTTTTGAGATTTATTATGCAACCAGTAATACATAAATCACATTGAGGCACTGCCTTGTGATTTTATTTGCATCTTTTTGTGAACATAAAGCAGCAGTCTGTATTATTTCTGCTGGACAGTCATCAGGACTTTGAACAGAAACTAGACATTCAAAAGTCAGATACGCCGTTAAAATTTTTTCCCAGCAGTATTAAATCTTATGTATCTAAAGCTAACTTATGAAATCAAAGCACTTAAGAGGTCTTGTTTCCCTGTGTGTTCATTATATGCCATATGACTGGGGTTCTTGGGGAAACACACATTCCAGCTGATTTAAAAATGAAATGGTTTCCATATCCATAGATATCGTAGAATCACAGAATCACTACGGACTGGAAGGGACCTCGAAAGATCATCTAGTCCAATCCGCCTGCAACAGCAGGATCACCTAGACCAAGTCACACAGGAACCCGTCCAGTCGGGTCTTGAATATCTCCAGTGAAGGAGACTCCACAACCCCCCTGGGCAGCCTGTTCCAGTGCTCAGTCACCCTCACCGTGAAGAAGTTCCTTCCTTGTAAGGAACTCTCTCCAGAAGCTCCACATCCCTCTTGAACTGAGGAGCCCACAACTGGACACAATACTCCAGGTGTGGTCTCACCAGGGCAGAGTAGAGGGGGAGAAGAACCTCTCTTGATCTGCTAACCACCCCTCTTCTAAGCCACCCCAGGATGCTGTTGGCCTTCTTGGCCACAAGAGCACATTGCTGGCTCATAGTCATCTTGTTGTCCACCAGGACCCCCAAGTCCCTTTCCCCTACACTACTTTCCAACAGGTCAGTCCCCAGCCTATACTGATACCTAGGGTTGTTCTTGCCCAGATGTAAGACTCTGCACTTACTCTTGTTATAGCTCATTAAATTTTTCTCAGCCCAGCTCTCCAGCCTAGAAACACAGATTTGGCACCAGCATTTGAAAACACTGGCAGAATTTCCTCTGGCTTTCATTTGTTTTAAATATCATTGTCTTCTCTGTGTATGTAGCTCCAATGGTCTACTGAAGTGTGGGGAGCTAGAGAGGCAGTGCCAGTAACTGAGCAGGATCACCAGCATGATGCTTATCTCAATCCAGCTGGCCCTGATCCCATGGCACACCCAGTACAAGGTCCATACAATCAGCAGGAAGGTCTGGAGGATGAAATGACCTAGCAAACGGTCTTATTCTCAAGAAGCAAACAGAAAACTCCGCTATAAAGTCAAACTCATACAAACAAGCCTTCTGATAAAAGCCCCTCAAACTGGCCTGGAGATGATTGTGGTGGTATTTTGAAAGAAGACAAAAACCCCGTTTTATTTAGTGCAAAGTCTTCATTTGAAAGGGAAAAACACACAAGCAATTGAGTTTCTATGTTAACATTATATTCATCTGCTTCTTTCAAAATTACAAAGGTGACACATCAGTTAGCAACACTGGGTGCAACTCATCTATGGAATTAATTTAAAATAAAGCATAGCTGAATGGTGAGATTACACCAAGAAGAAAAATCAAGAAAAGTTTGAACAATGGTGCCCTTGGCAAGCCAACTACTCTGTCTGAACAGCATCAACATCTAGTGGTAATTGGACTGCATGTTATCCATAAAAGGAACAGCACAGACCTGTTCAGGTCTTTTCTCCATATTTCAAACATTAGTTTCAAGGAATAAATAGTTAAAGTATGGCTTCAAATTAATCTTACTGATTATTCCAGGGAATTACACTGCTTACCTCTGATCAAATAATTCAAGCAATTAAACTTTTATTTTCCATTTGTAGTATGCTCCCATTTCAGATTAATATTATTATTTACTTTATTAGCTTCTGCTTTTCCCTAAGTGAAAGTGTCATTTTCTCACTGAAATGCTCATTTCATTAGTAAATCTATACTTGGTTCAACAACTGCTTCAGATATCTAGAAATTATTCTATTAAAATTTAACAGCTGCTTGAAGATTTTTTATTTTTGCATCCAAAATCCCCAAGAAAATAACTAGAAGGATTGAATAAGCTAGGGGATGAAATGTAAAAATATATATCTAGTGCTTATAATCTATAATTATTAAAATGAATGGATTGTGAATAGGCACCATTATGCCATATGGAAACCCTGAACAGATACATCCTTGCTTTTTCTCCTCTATCCCATCACTGAGGATATAATGCAGGACATGTAAGAAGAGCTGATTCACCAATGTTAAGAGGAATGACATTTGCTTTAGTTGAACTGTGCCTTTGGCAGAACATATCTTCAATATGAAATATTTTGCTTGGGAAGAATATTAAGCATTTTGCTCAGTGCAAGATCTTAAATTTGTGTAATCATTTTAATCATTTCTATTAAACACATTCTCCACGCTGGATTTTTCAGCAGATTTTGTCCTGTTATTTTCATGTTCCATGCAATTAAAAAAACTGAACTGGAACATATAAATGTTTCCACTTTTTACAAAAGCAGATCACTTTCAGTAGCTCTAAGCACAAACTTTATTCAGGTTTGCCAGTTGAAATGGAAGTCACTGCAGGGAAGCTATTTAGCAGTTCCACATACTCATCTGCAGTACAAGAAGTGGATTTTGTTTTCTAAATGATATATCTTGACTCCATAAAGGCTGGGCACTCATAACTGATGCACACAGAACAAACTGCATTCATTTTACGCAGTAAATTTTGAGGCCAAAAGGGCCAATGATGGCCTCCTATCCCAAACTCTTTTCAAAGCACAGATTATAGGATTTTAACATTCAGTTCTAAAAAGCATGCAACTTGCTGTAAATGCTTTCAAGCAGAATCTGCTGTATGTCTCAGTATGATAATATTATCATTGATATTATAACGTTATAATATCATTATAATACCAAGACAAAGAACAAACCAACAAATCCTACCATGATGCCATTAACATCTTACCTAAAGAAAGACCTTCCACTATAATAATGCACAAAGGAACTGTCAATAAAAGAAATCCATTTAATTTTACAGCGTAACGTGAATCACGCTCAGCAAACGCCAGAACTTAGAGCCTCTTCTGCTCCTTTATGTTCTGTGGAGAACACTGCTTCCACTGTCACTGAAATAACTCACTTTAGTGTAAAAATATGCAATTGTATCTTTGCCCTGAAAGACCTTGCCCTGAATACTGCAAACATACCTGTGAGAACTGCCCTTACACTGTTGTCACAGAACATCTCCTTCAACTATTTCCTCCTCAGCTACTATAGGAACAGCCTTGAACGCTGTCCTTCGGTTAGTATCGTTTTGCACAGATGAAGTGCATTCGCATTATATATACAACAGTTGCATTTACAAGTCTGTCAGCACCTGTGCTTCTCAAAACAGTAAAAGGATTAGAGAAATACAGTTAAATAATTATGGAAGCAGGTATTCTTAAAACACCCTACTCAGCGAGGACAGAGGCTTAACAAGTTTTGCTGCTGCTGCCCTGTTGAGAGGGTTCTGGACCCGCAAGTATCAGTAAATATGGATCCAGCCAACAGGGCTGTAAGCACCTGTGGTGACAGGCTACATCTCATGGCTGCACAACACGTACTGCTGACAGCAGAGAGCCAGGGAGGCTGCAAGGCATGGCATCAAGCATTAATGGCCAACAAAAAAACCCCATAAATAGTGTTACTAAAAGGACTCACTTCTATCCCATTCTGAAACAATCCACTATGCTTTCAAAAGTGGACCTGTGCCAAAGGCACGGACATGCACAATACCCAAAACAGGTTTCATAACACACTGGAATTTTTTCTCACATCCAGTTTCTCAAGACCCTTCTCAGCACCTCACATTTCCAGGAGCAGTACAATACAGCAAGGCTCCTTTTAGCAACACAAAGTTTTCAGGTCTGACTGGATTCTGAATACTTCAGGGTGGGTTTTTTTTTACTTAAAAATGCATTTTATACTTGGATCACTGGAAGTCATAGGTAACGGGATGCAATCGTGCATCTAAAGACCTACTTCAGAAATATGACACGGGACACACAGTGACACCATCGCTGTCGCTGTCACACTTACTTTCAGCTCAGAAAAGAAAAAAACCATTGTATCAACTGTAAAACCCTGCACCAGGTATTCTATTTCTTTCTCCCAAGAAAATAGCACACAAAGGAAGTTTCCTAGGAAGGAAACTACTTCCTAGGGGAAAAGCAGCTATATATTTGAGGATAGATGTCTTGTTTTAAGCAGATGCCCAGTTTGAGCCAAGAACCCTTGGCCTGATACCAGTGGCTTTAAGAAAGACTTTTGATATTTCTTACTCAGCAGAAGGGCAGAGGAAGAAAGGTTCCGAGCTCCCTGGAGTGAACTATCAGCACTGTGAGTCTGTGCTCAGTGATGAGGACATGCCTGGCATTCTTGGTTTTGGGGAGATGACAGGAGAGGAGAAAGCAGTGCCTTAATTCTCTTAACACAAATAAAGAAAAGAGAGCAGCCAGCTCTTGGCAAGAGTAGGTTACTTATTCCCTACATCAAGGAAAGCAGCTGGGAAAAAACTGTAACTTTCAAAATACTTGAAACTCTTCTCTGAAAGTCTGGCACAGCTTGGCTTTGCTCTTATGGCAGGATTTAATCACCTGGAAGAAAAGTTTTGGGACTTTACATCAAATAATGCAAAGAAAAACATATCCATTACCACAGGAGCACCTACAAAACATAAAGTTTTAGCTATGAGAAAAGCAGGCAAAACGGTGTCATCCAGGATTCTGAAGTCTTCTAGCAAACTAAACACTCTTCTCCAATATCACAAGACACCAGGAAAAATATAACAAACAACTCACTTTTTTTCATTCCCCAGCATCACAGCTTTTAAAGACAAAAAGCCTTTGAAGTGTTTCATTCCAGCGTTGTTTTCAGGTCCTGGGTTTCCAGGTACTATTTCCAGTTAGTACCTGAGATGCTAGTGTATGCATGTTTCACTTGTAAAATGGAGGTCTGATTATACACATACCTGAGGGGTATATGTATCACGAGATCACATCAGGATTTCCTGTATGCTTGCAAAGGAGGTAATGTAACACTCACAGAGGCACAGAACATTAGAGATTGGAAGGGACCTCGAAAGATCATCTAGTCCAATCCCCCTGCCAGAGCAGGATCACCTAGACCAAGTTACATTCATCCTCTTTGTGAGAATACTCACCCTGCTGCAAAGTTCTTGTACTTTCTTGTACTGTCTGTCTGACACGACAGCATCCATGCGTTCAGTATTTTTAACTAACATCTGTCACACCACACAGTTATGAGACTATCTCACACACCAAGAAAGTATCAATTTAGCAACTTTATATAGAGGTTATATAAAAAGGGCTGTTTTCACAACATGCACACAAAGCAAATGACTCACTTCTAAGTAGCAGTTCAAAAGTAATGCCCTAGGACAATCTTAATTCTCACGCATAAGAAGCTTGGGCAGTACAAAGTGTAAGGCACTACGCGACCGCGAGACTGATACAGCTGGCTAAGCAGGGCGCCTGGGCAAGAGAGAAGGATGGTGGCCACAGCATCCCAGGCACGGGCATCTGGGGTATAGACTCATCTATCAGGCTAGACTCTGAAGCTGTGCTCACCTGGCACAGCACTGTCCCCTCAATCGAGATGTACTTGTGAACTAGAGACACCGGCCACACCAATACACAATGAATATAACCGACAGTAAGTACAAACACAGTGTTGGGGATTTTTTTTCCTTTTAATAGGTTTTTCTTTTATAAGCATACTTCAGTGATTAGTGAATCACCAGTTCAGAGAGAACATTAAAATATTGAAAAGCTCAATGTAACAGGGCAACTTCTGACTGGTAGGTAAGTCCTGTAAGCAAGACACTGAGGGTAAACCCCAACAGGGGCAGGACTTACAGTGTACTCACATCCAGAATACTTTGCCTGTCACTCAGAGCGACTTCACATATAAAAGCACCCTGCCTCGCATTGCATCCTTTGAGTTAGAAAAATTTCCCTCAACAGCTTCAGGGTGCAGCAACTGAGCTCTCTATATAGAGCTTTATTTTACAATTTCTTGTGGTGCCACGAGCAGTGATAAAACTGCTCTCTGACATCTTCATTAGATGATGGCAAAGATTCTGGTGGCCAGAGGATTAAAGCAAGACATGTATTTCATGTGGAGAGCAAATAAGATGGCCAATATTTCTAATTCCATTATTATGATAAGTTTATTTATGCCTCTACATCCTTATATTGGTACTATGCTGCAATAAAGATTGAAGTGATATACACAAACTACGTGAGCTCAGCCAGCCAGCTGTGGGAGTCAGTTCTTACCAAGAAAGGAGCACTAGGAGTATTTCATGGGAGAAATTGTTATGAAGAAATGCATTGGAGAACATTTCCCTAGTTTTTCTTGCACAGACATTTTTGTAGTAAGAGATGTACTTTCCAAAAGCTTTAGGCTTCATCAAGCAGAAAGTTACTAAAGCATTTACTATTAGTCCAGTCCTCCGATCACTTCTGGTTTTATTCTTTTGTTCTTTCTAGTTTGGTTCTATTTACATCAAACTCTCAAAACTCCAAACCAAATTGTCAGATATACTAGAACCAGTAGAAAATTGAATGAGTAGCTGTGTCATGTTACACAAACATAAAGTAGAAGAAGGTGATGTCCTTATAGTGACAGACACTCAGTGCACAAAATGCACTTCTAAATGCTGTTGATCTTGGTGTGAAGCATCTTCTATGGGAAGTAATAGATAAACTCATATATGTGCAGACTAGAAAAGATTTGGAGACTATACTGCAGAAGATAACTAGCACTGCCTGTGACAGAATGGATGTTTATGATTTAGATTGGAAAATTTTGAAAGTTGGTGCTTACTTGCTTAGACACACAACAAAATTCTTGCATGCATTTGGTTGTAAAGTTCACCAGTGAATCCCTTAAGTAAATCTGTCTCCCTCACAGGAAACTAATAGACTTTTTCTCTCATTATACAAGCCATAAGAGATTGTTTCAGTTCACCAGCTGGTGACTCCTGTAACACAGAGAGAGATGTACAAATTCAAAATATTTCCATAAAATGCTAACACGTAAATTTCGCACTCAGGCAACATTAAGAGATGCTGCTGTTCATAGAGGATCCTTGCAAGCAACATTTGAGTGTTACAGGAAATTCACAGACAGCAAACAGAAGGCATTAAAGTAAAACGTCAGTTCACTCCATTTCAAAAGCAAATACATACTTACAGGCAAACATTTCACGGTCTCTTCAAGTCTAAAGGAGAGAAAATGAGCTGACAAACCCTTCCTTCCTCATACTGCTATTTTTCAATAGATGGAAAAGATATCTAAGTGCTTCCCCTAGACATTCGTCAAGAGTGATCTTGGAACAGATCCCAGCAAACCTTCAGCAAAGATGAAGGTGTTAGAGTCTGCATGCAAAATCAAGGACTTAGTCATGAACACATTACAGCAGGTGGCTGCACAAGGACAGCATTTGTACATGAAGTATAAATAAATGGTGGCGGAGCAATGCTCTGTCTTGACTCTTACAACAGTCGCTTCGACAGAAATATGGTGGCAAATGACAGAAAGGGAAGTGTGGCAACTACTGCACTGCTATGGCTAGAAAATGAAAAAGTGCATTTCCTGTAGAAACAACAACTCGTCAGTTGTGTGACCTTCCTCGCTGCCTCAGTCTTGCAATGACTTTAACCTCATCGTTTTCTGTGCGCAGCATTTCATATACGGCTACGTGGAATACCTTCAACGCATTTTTGTCTTTAAAAACTACGTACTAATTAATGTAATATGGTGTATGGTATGACCAGGCAGATTTCCCATGAAAGCAGGCCAGTTGGAGGGTTTGAATGCATCTTTATCACTTGGTGTCTAGTTCTTAACTGTGCACAGAATTTCTTCGCACAGATTACCCCAGTTCTGACATGGGGTCACAGCACAGACTATAATTATGTAAGTAAAAGGCACAGGGCACTGAGATTAAATGTATATTCAGACAAAGCATTACATCCAGCTTAACGAAATACCCACCGTCAACAATCCCTGCAGGCAACAGCAGTAGCCAAAGAGAGATAAAGGAAGTGCTTACAAGTTGCTGTTCAGCTTTGACATTCTGAAACACCGAGGACATTATCTGAAACCTTCTGGTGATCCCCAGAAACAAGGCTTAGTCTGTTCAGACTGAACACAGTAATTTGCATATCATTCACATGCTAGCTTTTAATATTCCTTTTAATGGAAAAAAATGTCTTTACACCATTATCACCTCTTCCCTGGGTCTGAAAACAGCAGTCTGAATGCTTATTATAATCGAAGCAGTGCCACTGTCATGCAAAGTCCTGTCTTTATTTTAATATCCTATTTTTAATTATGTTTTCACAGAGGTAACAGAGATACCTGACATTTGTCTAGACTTGTAGTGATCAGTGATTCCTACACCTTCAACTTCTATCAATGTTGACTGAGAATTTGAAGACAGAAGACTGAATTAGGGAAGACGATGGTACCATAGTCATGGCATACAAGGTGGAAGAAAATGCTATAGAGTTAGAAGTCTTCATACATTTCATCACAGGATCACTCTATAGTTCTAAAAAAGAAAAGTTTTCTCAATGGTAGAAGCTAGAGGCACCTTAGAACTGTCTTTAGGGGTTAACAATTAGAAAAGTAAGTATTTTGTAGCCAGGAAAGATGAGGGCAAAAATCAATTAAGTTAAGAAAAAGAATTTAAGCTGTTTGCTTCAGCCAGAAATGTTTTATAGCCATCTGACACAACAAGTGGAACAATCGCCCAGTAATCATAAAATTCAGATTCAAAGAACCTCATAGTGAACTGCAATGTCTTCAGGTCATGTTGTAGAAAGCAGGATACGCCTAAACCCCTTAATCTTTCAGAGGATTGGTCCTAAGCTTTTTATTGTTTGATCTGAAAGGATTTCAATGATATTTACTACATCCCTAACAAATATCCCAAACACTACAAGATTAAAGGAATTTTCTTTCTTTTCCTGCTGCATGAATTGTTCCTGAAAGCATTTCTGAAGCAGACCTTTAGATTAGTTCAAAGAACAGAAAGCCCCATTTACCTTGAATAAAGTTTCCCCTTTGATGAGAATCCTTAAGTGTCTTGATCTTTGAGCTGATCCATAATCAGCATTCTATATACACACACACGTGCTCTGTCTTGCTTGTCCTGATGCTACAGCAAAACACTAATTCACTGCAGTCCGTTTTTCAGCTGTAAATAAGCAACCTTCAGAATGAGCAACCTAATATCAGAGATAACAAACCACAGTCACTTCAGCATCCACATCAGCCACACCTCACCTTAACTGCACACACCTCTTGACCTGAGAATCATTCAGTCCTGTCAAAGGAGTGACAGAAAAGACTCTCATATGGGCTCCAGTAACACAGGTGCTGAAGCAGTCACACTGTCACCCGAATTTTCTCAATGTTATTGATCTCAAACAGTTAAAAATGTATAATAGCAAGATCATGTGTATAACACAGATGTGGCAACACCATCCACACAGTGGATGCAAAAGTACAAGGTACATGTTTCCCTGAAGATGCACTAAGATTCTATGAAAACAAAACCTGTGATGAAGTCTAACATTGGCTCTAGAATGAAAACAGTGTATTTCTGTTGGCACCAATCATAGACATGGTGTTGTACAGATACTTGATACTAGGCAATTTCTGTTAGTGGGAATTGTGTAGGTGACTATATTCCCTTGCTGGTTTTTCTTACTTCAGTGACATTTGCCTTGACAAGTATAAGGAAGAACAACGATGTAAGCAGCAGAGAATGAAGAACAACCTTTCTCTCACTACCGTCGAGGGTCCTCATCAGAGTAAAAAACAAAACAAGGCTATCAGTAGAAATTAATTACTGGTTAGATTTATTTTCCATTCTCTCCTTGAGATGCAGGGACTACTGGTCACTTTTACTCCCATCTTCCTATAGAGAGAAACCAAATTGACTGACTTGTCCTGACACAGGTTGGAAAGGCATTTGCCACCAAGTAGAGAAAACCTAATCTGGTAGAAAACTTCATTTTATCCATTAGTTAAAGTTTTCATTACAAATGTCTCCAAGAAGTCAGAGCTGATACACAAATGGCATTAGACCTTTGCTACAAACAGGTAAATCATCTGATAGCTGCCGACAGATGCTGGCTGTTGGATGTGTTTTAGTAAATGTATATTCTAAAAGAACAATATTCCAGAGAGATCTACCAGAGCTTTCATAAGAAAATGCAATGCAAAGAAAAGCCATGTAATCATAACTGCTGGACTGTGCATCATTCTCAGAGCGAGCTGCTCTGAATTAGCCTGTCTTTAAACAGTCTCAAGTGATTTTTCAGCATGCTCCTTACTCGTATATATCACAGGTTCACAAAGACGACTTGGGATGTCACTGTGATCTATACTACCTTTGCCTCTCATGGTAAATAACAGTGATAACTCTTCTCTGATCGGGGAAAGAAGAGGACTTCAGCTGAAAACTGAGAATTTTTTTGGTATCTCAATCATTTTTCTTCCTTATTTTGAATCCAGCTGTGATTGCTTCCAAGTTTTTCCTTACATGACCACATTTGCTTTAGAAGAGCAGGACAAAAGGGCTGCTATTCATATAAACAAAACAACATCTTATTATGATTAAAAATGGCAGCCAAGCAAAATTAGTGAGATAAGACATGATCCTACCCTGTAGGTCCCTTAGGCTCACGTAGCTGAAACCAGGGTCTGCAACTCATGGGGCCAAAGCACAGCCTTCAGAACTGCTTCCACAGACTTCAGCGGGCTTTGGTTCAGTCTTGTGGGCCCTCACTCGCACATCTTAGTAAGGAATGCCAACGTCTTAACACCTGCTGGCTTGCATGTGAACAAACCTCACTCCTGAAGGCAGCACCCATTTATGATGGAAAGCCCAGCCGCCCGCAGTGACACCCCATCAAGCGCCAAGTATTCGCGTTGGCTTTCCATAGGAGCTCACTAGTTTTCCTTTTATTTTTATATTATTGTCACTTTAAGATACAGGACAAAATATATGATCAAATGGAAACCATAACACACCTTCTCTGCCACCACTTTGCCTCTTTCTGTACCTCCTTACAACTTTGGTTGTTTTCACCAGTAAGTACTCAGGAGTCAATATAAATGACACCATTATTGATTGGCACTCTCTGATAAGGTATTCTCTTCCCTGTAAGACAAAACTACTTATTTACATCCTACTTATGAGTAGAATGAAAAACACAGAAACTTCCTGGATTCACCAGTCTATGAAGACAAAAAAGAAGTCTGTGTTAAATAAAGCTACATGAAAGATTCACAAGGCCCAGAATTCCCTCTATTTCCAGCAGCAGTGTTCTCAAGCCAGTTTAATGTTTCCAGGTAAATAATTAATGCTCCTTTTGTTTCTAGCAATAATGCATTCTCAGAAATGCTGGCTGCATAGTCTGCTGGGCTCTTTCCCTGGCCTTGGAGGCTGTGTCATCTGAAATTACATCATTTACTGTCACTACCAGATGTGATCCTCACCCTTTTTTTTAGTGTGAACAAAGAAGAATGATCGATGACCAAGCTTTTCAGCTATAATACATGAAAATAGCCATGAATACAGAGAAGTTGTTATGTAGAAAAACACTCATAACAAATGAAGAACTAGACAGATAAGAACTGGGACAATCCAGTTTCCAGTAACAGTCCCACTGTAAGGAGAACAGAGGAAGATTTCAAATTATATTTAGGTTAAGCACGGTCTCCTGTACCTACATTCTCACACTTCAGACACATTAAGTTTGCAAGCACTGATGCTCTTCTCAAAAACATCTTTATATAAGCCACTTTCTGACTTGCTGAGGTAATTATATTATATATAGATTATTATTCAGCAGTTTTTAAACTTCATTCTGAGAAAGATCTTCCCATGTAAGGCAACAGAGAATGTTGTATTCTACAGCATACTAGCTGTGACAGAGCTGTAAAAAAATCAATTACAAGCTTATAGCTATTAAACCTGACAATTTCAGGACATTAAAAAGGTACCGTAGCTTTACGCACGGATTCTGAAGTGTAATTACCATGCACAGGTTCGGCTAGCAGAACACGCAGGGAAGAATATCTTCCCTGAGTTATCCACAGAATTATCTTCCAAAAAAACAGTGGGAGGCTTGAAATCTCAGGATCTTATAACAGGAGTAAGTTGGTGCCATCATGCATACCAGTGATTATCCCAATCACCACAGTGATTTACACTGGTGCTGTAGTATGGAAGAGTAAGGAACCATGGTGTTTGTTGTTATTTGTTTCCAGAAGAGCACAGCAGTTGCTCGCAGTGACTACTCTTGTTATGTTTCTCCCTCCTAGTTTTATGTCACAAAACTAAGAAGCAAACCCATTATGATCCACCCATGATAATGCTTGCAGAACCACAGTGCACTGCTATAATGCAGCCATTATGTCACTCAAACGTGCATGAATTCTCAAACTGAGAGAAAATACAACTATTCTCAACACAATTGAAAAGCTGTTCACTCTGATCAATAGGAGTAAGTGGGCTGAGATCAACTACACAAAGCTCAGTAGCAAGTAGTATCAGTACTGCAGGGATCAAGTGCACACGTAGAAATACAAAAACACGAGGTGGGAGCTCAAGCTGAGGGCTAGGTTTTATTCTTTGAGATGGAATCGAATCAGAGACAAAGAAAAAATACTTTTCAATAATACGTAATGGAGATAGGAATGCTACCTAGGCATCAGCCATTTATTTGTTTTCATAATCTTCTTTAAGAACAGTCTATTAATCACATATTTTATTGCTGTCAGCTTTGCTTGCAGAATTGTCACAAATAATAAATAATTTGCTGTATCAGCTCCAGAGGCACAAAAAAAAAAAACACAGCAAGTTTCCTCCTTCCCCATATGTAGCTCCTCTATGATTTTACACCTCATTCTAGTTCAGTTCACCCCTGCAAATGATGTTTAAAGCTTAAAAAGGAAAAAGACATGAGCTATCAGAGCACGCTTCACTACTAAATATTAATCACTTAGTCTCTCACTGGCAGTGAAATCTACTTTATCATCACTAGTGGAGACTTTCTTCCATTCTGGCAGAAGAAGCCACCGAGATAGACTTGTAACAGCAACCAACAGAGGAATGAAATAGAGTTTTCAACACTTGGAATGGTTTTCAATGCTATGGTAATTTCAGTTCATCAACAAAGATTGATTCAAGCTGAAGCTCAATATAGTTATTGATTTGACTTTGGGGTTTTTTTTAAGTAAGTGTAAACACCTTTGCTTTCAAACCTTTCTGTTTGAAGGGAGGGAGGGAGGGAGGGAGAGACGGGGGAGCCGCCCACCCCACTGATGCCGCCGCCCCCCTTCTCAGCCCGGCCAGGAAGTCGACAGGAAGTCATCTGCGGCTGCTTGGTGCCATATCCACTAACCTCCGGCTGAGGGGGCCTGTAAATACTGGCTGGCCACACTGGAGACCCTGGGGGGCCATATCCGGCCCACGGGCCGAGGTTTGAGGAGCCCTGCACTAGAACCTTCACTAGCTTCATTGCCCTTCTCTGGGCATTTTCGATCACCAAAATGTCTTCCTAGTAGGCAGAAGTGCTTGAGATTTTTTTTTCTAACGTCTTTAGACATCTGTAGTCTTCATGGTAATCCATGTTGTGCTTCCAGCTCTCAGACAGCGCTCAGGGTTAATGACAAAACCAAGAAAGCCGTGAGGTACAACATAACACCTGCAAACACGTGACATGAAAAGGAGCTTGTCCTTTCCAGCACTATGGGTGATGACATGAACTTTCAGCCAAGCAGCCAAAAGAGTTCCAGTGTGTTCATTGACAAGTGGCCACACTGTCTTTTGTGATTCAATTGCAGTCCACAGCCACCTTCAGACAGGCTACTTAACTATCATTGCAATCAAATGTCCAGAGACTAGGGCTAAGGACTAATAGAGTCTAAATGGCTGTTAGGATTTGAGAAATCATAACATGAAAGATACAGAGAAACATTGGAGAGTGAAGTTTAGTTTCTCCTCCTAAATGTCAAACTGCACGTTCAATGCCATTCTGACAGTTACCCAAGACCCCAGACCTTTCAGTAACAAAAAGCAAGCTGTAATTTTCTCAGCTCTGCTAAGAGACACCAAGTCTCAGAGGAAGTAAAAATTATTCAGTTGTTCCATTACTTAAAATTTAAGTTCGCAGATGTAAGAACTTGAATATAATGTCAGGTGACGAGTTTTTCTTCCTCATTCTTCTTTATTTAGGACTCTTCAGAGAAGACACATTTACTGCATTAGCCTTGCTAAGGGTGAGCACAGTAAATGTAAAATGAAGAGGATATACTCTGACAACTGCAAAACAGACCTTGCTGCTTACACATCCTGCATTAACCCATCATTTCTTTAGCAAATTTGAGTCACAGAATGCTAGACTTTTTAACATTGAACAAGACCACCAAGATCATTGAGTCTGTCAACCCAATAACTCTTGCCTATTAAACCATGCCCTGAAGTGCCATGTCTACATGTCTTTTGAACACTTCCAAGGATGGTGACTTCATCACTTCCCTGGGCAGTCTGTTCCAGTGCTTGACCACTCAGATCTTTTTCCTAATCTTCAAAAGCAAGAATCAGTATGGGAACTACAGCAGTGATAAGGATGACACAATGCACGTGCTTGCTTTTTTAACTTTTCTCCTCCAAGAACACAAAGTCTGCAGCAGATCGCATAGGCCAGGCTACGCCCCTAAGTAGCCTGACTAGGCATAAAGCACATATAAGACCCCAGCCTGTCACCACACTGATCTATGGGCCACGTTCCCTGCATTAACCTTCTATTTTCTGTAGCTCGTGGAAGTAATCTATCACTTGAAGATGCTCTGCAGTTTGTAGATAGAGAGGTGCCAATCATTGTGAGACACTTTTCTATTTCTCTGGGAGAAGAGTGTTCAGAATTATTTAGTTGTCAAAAAGTGACACAATAATGCAATAAAAAGGCTTCCCCTGGTGGTGGATATGGATGAATAATCAGAAGAGTACAATCAACGTCTTTTGAACCATCAGAATAAAACACCGAGCTTTCAGTCTTCCAAATAAATGTGCTCAATTCCTGAGGGCCTGAAGTAAAAATTGTGATCCTGAAAGCCCTCAATTACCACCTAAACACAGGGACTCCTAAATGGCCCCTAGAACTACTTTTTAATGTCACCCTTCTCTAGACACTTCAAATTCATCTTCTGCACATTCATTACACATCCAGAGCAGAGCTGATGGCTGCCTGCATTCAGGTCCCCGTCCGGGTCTATAAAATAGCTGTCTCACAGCTGAAGTCCTCTGTGGGTCTCAATCCAGGCACTTGAAACCAGAGAGAAACCAGGCTGTGAGCACCTGTTCACAGCCAGTTTTGTAGAAACACTTTTTATCTAGTAGCATTCAGGCAGGATACAGAGCTCTGAGCTACCCAATTTAGTTAAAGATGACCCTGCTCACTGCAGAGATGCTGGACTAGATGACCTCTAAAGTTTCATCCAACTAAAAGAATTCTATGATACAGAAAATATTTTCAAAAAATCCATTTTCTAAAAGGTGTTACATTCCATCATTTAGCTCTCATTGAGAGATGTATCAGGTTTGAGGTTATTTTTGTTCAGGAAGCATGTTCCTCCTCCTTTACAGAAGTTACACACATAAAATAAATGATGATTCATTAGGCAGAAGACCAGGACTGATAGGGGTACAGTTCCACAGTTTAGTGGTTCAGACTCTCATCTGGGAGTGCGAGTCCTTGGTGGAGACACTGAAGCAAAGGATTATTTATGTTCTGTAACCAAAAGCTATCCAACCCTGAAACAGTTTCCTGTACACAGGTAACTACCCAAAGGCACTTTCTCAAGCCTTTCAAGTCTCTCAGAGGTTTCTCCCTTCACCATGCAAAAACCTGCAATATGCTTTCAAAACTGGGGACCTCTCAACTGCAGGGAGTTTCTGCACAGATCCTGCCATTCCCACATCCTGAGCTCAAAGCCATCTCTCTGCTTCTGCTCCTGTTTTAACAGTTCCAGGAGCTATGTGACAGCAGTGCTTATCCCAGTAATTTTTTGCCAGAACATCACCCTAGGAACTCATGACCTTGCTTATCATGACAGCTAAACCTTCATCAGGACTACCACTTTCTAAAATTCAATTGTATCACAACAGCACTACGACTGTACCGTGATCATTTCTTTCCTAGAAGCACAGGAATTGGGATTTTATTTATTTTGCTGTATTAAAAGAAGCATAAACACATCTTGGCAGCACGCAAGTCCCTATTATTGCTGTATATGACACAGACACACATACAACTTCCTCTTACTCACGTGAGTATCTCAGCATCATTTGCAGCAAATTTTAACAGCAGTTACTAACTTCCTGTTCACTAGTGAGTGTAGCAGGCAGCCCAGGACCCACAGCTCATCCATGGGTAACTCCATTCAAACCATCCTCATTAACTGACAGTTAATTTGTAAGATGTGTCAGTCAATCTATTTTCACACACACTCTCCTGCTATTGTCTACTGCGCTCCTGTTTACTGTGGTAGACGAAATTCTAAACTCTCTCAGAACCTGAGACCAAGAACTATAGCCAATGTCCTCCATCTCAATGACAGGTTACAGAAATATGTGAGACAGAGCAAGACAGGACGGCTTGAAAAGCTCTAAATAATGAAAAATACATGGCCAAAAGGCTGCTCAGAATTCAACATACTTTACAAACTTGACCTCATGATGCCTCAATAGTCGTGAACACGAAGTACTGGTCACTCTAAAACTCTGCCCACAGAGAAGGCAGACTGATTGTCTCCTGATCCTTAGGGAGCTTCCTGAGCACCAACTCAGCAGTGACTTTGTGTGGGGACTGAGAAGGCAACACTTGGAGTTTCCATATGCAGAGAAACAAATTGACCATAAAATATGCCTCCAAATACATAAAAAGAAAATTGGGCTGCATGATCTCAATTAAATATACATTACAGCAGACCTTCTGACTGTGTTAAGATTTGATTTCAGTTCTTTCACAATGCAAAACAAACACACACATAACCACAGGCAACTGCATTTCTGTATGAAATTCCACCAGACGTTCCTGACAGAAAGGGCTGATTTCATTCCTGAGGATTCATAACTAATTTAAATTTCAATGAAGCAAGGGCACACCTGTCTGCACATTTCTCCCTCCAAATCTATCAAACCTAGACTTTTTAGAGCCAAACTACTGAATCTTCCAAAGCAACAACAAAAAAAAAATCCATTACACATTTTAGGAGCTATAGATGATATTTTAATTTAACAGTCACCACTGAGTTCTGTATTAGCATCTGGTTTATATGCTCAGTCCTCTAACAGCTTTATTGGCAGAGCAAACACACTACAGTCAAACTGTAATGAGCATTTTTACAACTGCACCAGCGTATCACTCACTGCATGCTGTTCTGCCATAGCTATGGCACTGACAGACACACAGCCAGGGAAGGGAAAAAAAACACCCAGCTCTTCGAAATCTTTTATACGTTTTTCAAAGATAAATGGATCCATTTGGGCTGATAAAGCTCTTTCATCAAATAAAGAATGTAATTTCAGTTTGTGTGGCTTTTGAGGTGACAAAGCAGGGGAGTCCGTTTGCTGTATGGTTTTTATCTAACACTGCTTACAAGTATTAGATGACACTGATAAGCACAGAGCATCCAGATGTCTCAATTAATTCCCTGGACAGTCTTTGCTATGTGTGTTCCACCTCCAAAATTTCTCATAATCATATATGGGGGATTAGACTAGATGATCTTCCGAGGTCCCTTCCAATCCCTAACATTCTATGATTCTGTGGTACTTACACAGGTGCCTGCTTACACAGATAAGTATCTACACAGTAAATAGTGTAAGTATCTATACAGATACTACACAGATGTGCACTTGTTCTTAGATGAGAGCTTTGCTTTAATGTAAACTTTAAATCTCGGGCAGATGTCTTGAAGCAACACAAGCTCAGTCAAGTGTACTGTTTAAAACTGCTGAGTTTTTAACATGGCAAACAAGACATCAAACAGACCATCACCACCTGACTTGGGGTCTTCACACTTTCTACAAAGGCACAGAGTGAATAAATGTTCTCATGTTCACGAAACAAACAGAAGAGAGAGTAACAGAGAAAAAGAAATGGAGACCTTCAGTTCCATCCCTGAAATTCAGAAGCTGCTGAAAAGATATAAGTAAATATTCTAACAATCTCTATTTCTTGTTTTGTTTACTTGCTTTTTTAAGCAATACACTGCTGTTAAACCTGGGGGGAGCCCTCATCCAAAGCTAACTGAAGTCATGAGCACTGTGTTCTGTAACCCTCAAGGGAGTTTGGATCAGGACTCTTCCTACATATCCCAAGTATCTCAAACTGGGGAGACAAAATCATAAACAAATAAGATTTGTACTGTAATAATCCCTCCTTGTGCAAGTAGTATCCCTGAATTCAACGTGTTTTGATAGTTCACATAATAGTCATTCAAAGTTAAGCTGTGATGCTTTGCACGTTGCTAAGGTTCTGAGATGTAACTCAGAACTAGTTCAGGAAATTTGTTCTAAAAGAGTGTAATTCCAGTGGTGAAATAGCTTCAAAGCTAAACCTGAACTTGCCATGGAATGTACCAGTATATTTCTCTCAAGAAAAAAAAATATGCAAGTATCTCTCTTATTAATGTATTTCTCTTCTGCAAAACACAAATGAAACCTGCGTGTACATCAGGAAATGCTGCAGCCCCACAGGAATTGGAAAGATATGTGATGAAAAGAATGCTAAAGATTGACATCCTTTTGTATCAGCTGAATCTCAAGGCTTTATTTCAGACCTAGAGTGGCCCCACAGACTGAACATCCCTCTGGGACCAAATTAATTGTGAGGTGCTCCCAGATGCCACCAACTAAGCAAACTTCATCTAAAAGGTGTCCACTTTGCCTGCTTTGTGACCACTCCACAATGCAAACTAAAGTATAGGCCATGGGGGCAACATAGTGGTAACTCACTTTCAAGGTGCAAACTTAATCCAACAGACAGCACCAAAAAGAGACCATCATCCTGAAAAAAACATCCACTGTTCCATGCAACTGAGAAGCCCAAGACTGTCCCTGTATCCCCAGAGAGCAAAGCTCATTAGACCACAGCCTCCTCCCATTTCCCCCAAAAACACTGTAAAAGTGATCCTCAGTAGGAAGCGATAGAATCATAGAATCATAGAANCAGGTGTGGTCTCACCAGTGCAGAGTAGAGGGGGAGAAGAACTTCTCTTGATCTGCTAAGCACCCCTCTTCTAATCCACCCCAGGATGCTGTTGGCATCTGGAGGTTTCTGGCACAACAAAAAGGTCCTTTCCAACAGGACTTGTACTGTGACCTTGAGTATTGCAAAAGGCTGCATTGTTTCAGCTACACTGGCTCAAAATACTGATATGGCAATCCACATGGAAAGTTCTGCTCCTGTTTAAGCATTTGCAAGCCCGAGCCTTTAGTCCAGATGTTTGCAAAATGCTTGACTGGAACGGGCACAAATTTGTTCACAGGTGCTTTGCAATGTATAACATCCACTATTACTCATCAAGAGTAACTGCTCTAAATCAGACAGCGCTAGAGCTGGTGGGAGTGAATACAAATCAAACTGCACAGGTTTTGCTTTGCTGTACCTTTTTTTCTTGTCCCTACTGGTAAAATAAGTAATAGTGAGTTCAAGTGAGTGAAAAATGTAAAACTGTGGCATGCCTACTGCAAATTCACAGTATAGGTGTTTTAGTAAGGCTTTCTGGTAAGCAGCTTACACAAAATGATGCTATTTTGAAATTAAAACAGACAAGCTGACAACGTGCAGTCACTCCAAATTGCTTCCTACAGGAGATTATTCCAATAATCTAATAATGAATGTGCCCCCCCCCACCTCAGCGTACAGCTAGGACCACTGTAATAGAGTTGTCATTTTCCAGTGTTAATATGAGCAGCATTCAGACTGCTAGTTGTTCCATCCCTGCTTTCAGAAAAGAGAATTAGTGTGAAGAGCAATTCCCCTCAAAAATAAAAATTAGTGTATTCATTTTGAGATTCATCTTAGTCTACATTGGGTTATTTTGGTTTTGCATAGCTATGGGTCTCCATCCTGGTCTACTTTTACGGACAGAAAAGGTATATATACACACAGCCCTGCCACTGCAAACATAAGACATCCTTTGATCTAGTGGATTTTTCCAGAGCTGGCTATGGTCATGGCTCCAGTAACAAGAAGCACTCAAGCTGCTGAGGTATGCAGGCAAAACTCATGGCTGATAAGAAGGAAATCACAGAATCATAGAATCATTAGGGATTGGAAGGGACCTCCAAAGATGATCCAGTCCAATCCCCCCACCACAGCAGGATCACCTAGACCAAGTCACACAGGAACACATCCAGGCAGGTTCTTAAACATCTCCAGAGAACGAGACTCCACAACTCCCCTGGGCAGCCTGTTCCAGTGCTCAGTCACCCTCACCGGGAAGAAGTTCCTTCTCGTACTTATGTGGAACCTCCTATGTTACAGCTTACCATTGCCCCTCATCCTATCAATAGATGACACTGAGAAGAGTCTGGCTTCATTATCCTGACACCCACCTTTACATATTAATGAGGGCACCCCTCAGTCTCCTCTTCTCCAAGCTAAAGAGACCCACCTCCCTCAGCCTCTACACATAAGGCAGGTTCTCCACTTCCTTCATCATCCTCGTTGTTCTACCTGGTCTGTTGGCAACCTTGTCTAGTGAGAGATGTCCCTGTCCATGGCAGGGCTGTAGGAACTCTGAGGTCCATTCCAACCTAAGCCATTCTGTGAAGAGTTTAGAAAACTGATTTTACAAAGAAAAGTAATTTCATTTGCCTGTTGCAGAGTAGTACATCTGTGACTGCTTGAGTTTTGTAATCGATTTTATTTTTTCATCAGAAACTTATTTGCAATTGCTAAGCAGTAAAATAATTGATTTACGTTCATTTTCTAGTTAAAGATTATTATATTTTCTTGCATTATTACTTACTAATGTCATACTGCCTCATAATTTGGTTCTTTTGAACAACTGTGTGAGTTATCTATTACATTAGTGATAAACCCATCATATTAAATATTGTGCTATACAAATGCAGTGAACATCTATTCATGTGATTAGCATTTTCTTACTGCATACCAAGTAGTGGTTTATTTTATTGAAAAATCTCTACTACTGCTCTGCCCTGGTGAGACCACATCTAGAGCATTGTGTGCAGTTCAAGAAGGACATGGAACTGCTGGAAAGAGTCTAGTGCAGAGCCACAAAGATGATAAAGGGAGTGGAACTTCTCCCTTATGAGGAAAGGCTGAGGGAGCTGGTTCTCTTTAGCTTGAAGAAGAGGAGGCTGAGGGGTGACCTCATTAATGTCTAAGTATGTGAAAGGTGGTTTCAGGAGGATGGAGCCAGGCTCCTCTCAGTGTCATCTGGTGATAGGACGAGGGGCAATGGGTATAAGCTGGAATATAGGAGGTTCCACATCACTATGAGACTGAACTTCTTCACAGTGAGGGTGACACAGCCTAGAACGGGCTGGCCAGGGAGATTGTGTAGCGTCCTTCTCTGGAGACCTTTAAGACCCGCCTGGATGTGTTCCTGTGTGACTTTGTGTAGGTGATCCTGCTGTGTCAGGGGGATTGGACTGGATCATCTTTGGAGGTCCCTTCCAATCCCTAATGTTCCGTGATTCTGTGATTATAGAACAATTTTCATTTCACCCATCACAAGAAAAGCCCTATAAAGGTTAGATATGACTAAATGGCTTAAAATGTAGAAGCTTGTTTTGTTGAAAAGACAGTGGGAGATAGAAGACAGGAAAGGACAAAATTATACGTGTACACAAAGGCCTCAAAAAAACCTACTTGTAGAATGCTGCTCAGAACGTGAATACGTAGAAAGCAGCACACTTGATTTTCTCCTTCTAGTCATTTAAAATCTCATTTAATTAATTAAAACAAATTAAGTAGATTTGTTAAAATTATTCAGTGAGTCAAATGCTTCCTTGATATTTTTTTCTGTTAGTTCTGCACAGCTGTAGTTATTAAAATACCTCATAGGAGATGGTTGTAAGGCTGTACATGTATCACCAGACTGTTAGTGTTACACCAGCAGTTAATACCGTGCTGAAAGCAAGAGCACTGAAGCTTTCGGGGGTTGGGAAGGGAAATCCGTGAGCAAGTACCACTTTTGAAGCTGGTGGATGAGTGTGCCAATCAGCTTCTGACAACTTTGCATTGAAGAACACTGATTCTGCAAAATTACCCACAACAACTTCTTGAGTTCTGCTTAAATCATTAACTTACTGAGTCTTCCAGAAATTCAGGATTCAAACACAAGGTAAGGAAAATACGTGATTCAAATACAGATGTAATTGCAGTTGTGAGGAGTTTTTCTGAGTAGATGAGGAGGGAGGATGGACCTTCCTATTACACAAATTCTGCATGTGCAGAAACAATGCACTGAATAGGGTAGTAAATTTGCGTACACCGAGAGAAAATGCAGGAGCCTGAAATTCAAGGCTGCCTGAAGTGTCTCCAGACATCTGAGAGGCTCAGTCTGGTTTCTCTTCTCTTCCTCTGCACTAGCAGGCTTGGAATATTCCCACAGTGTTTGGGTTAAGGGTGTGGCACCTGTTGCATCTTTGCACTGCCTCTGCTTTATTTAACAAGGAGCTGCTGCGCAAACTGAAGAAGAAAAAGAAAGCCTGTAGGTCATGGAAGGAGGGGATGGTCACTTGAGGTGGTTATAAGGCTCTGGTGAGAGAATGTAGGGATGCAACTAGAAAAGCCAAGGCCTCCTAGGAATTAAACCTTGCAAGAGAGGTCAAGGGCAACAGAAAGGGCTTCTTCAAATACATTGCAGGTAAAACTCAAACTAGAGGCAGTGTAGGCCCCCTGCTGAATGAGGCGGGTGCCCTGGAGACAGAGGATACAGAGAAAGCAGAGATACTGAGAACACTTTCTTTGTGCCTGTCTGTACTTGTAGGGGCTGTCCTGATATCAAACCCCAGACTGCTGAGACTCCAGAGGAAGTCGAGGCAAGAGAGGAGCCTGCCTTGGTTGATGAGAACTGGGTTAGGGATAAGTTGATCAAACTGGATGTACACAAATCCATGGGCCCAGATGGGATGCATCCGCGTGTACCAAGAGAGATGGCAGAAGTCATTGCTAAGACACTCTCCATCATCTTTGATAAGTCCTGGGGATCAGTAGAGGTCCAACCTGGCTTTAAACACTTGCAGGGATAAAGCAGCGACAACGTCCCTGGGCAACCAATTCCAGTGCCTTACCACCCTCACAGTGAGGAATTTCCTCCTAAAGTCTAATCTAAATTTCCTCTCCTTTAGCTTGAAGCCATTTCACCTTGTCCTATCACTAGAGTCCCTTATAAAGAGTCCCCGAACATTCCTGTCAGCCCCCTTCAGATACTGGAAGTCTGCTATCAGAACCCTATGAAGCCTTCTCTTCTACAGATTGATCAGCCCTAATTCCCTCAGCCTGCCCTCACAGGAGAGGTGATCCAGCTCTGTGATGTGATTACTCTTCTTCAGCCATCACCTCACATGCAGACCTGTGCATTTTAAAGTAGTTGGCACATTGTTGAATTTTTGAATTGTCCTCACTGTGCCTGACTCTTACATATGTAGTGCTTGTGTTACTAGACCTTGGAGACAAACAAATGATTGAAGGAAAGTTGATGTTCTTAAAGAAACTTAGTGTTTGGGGTTTTTCATTTAACATTTTTGTAAAAAAATAATTTCTTGTGAAAGGTTGTAGCAATTGCAGAAGGTTTCTGAAAACTGGAAGAAAGCAAAAGTTATTTCCATCTTCAAGAAGAAGGGCAATAAAGACAAGTAACCAGAGGCTGGTGAGCCTCAACTCAGATACTTTAGAAGGTGATGAAACAAACAAATTATGGTAATTATTTTCAAAACTATGAAGGTGATGACTGGGAGCAGCTGGCACAGATTTATGAAGGGTATCATGAAGTATTTAGAGTTGGAAGGGGCCAATAAGGATGACCAACATTGCTGTGGCAATGGTCAATCACTTGACTAGGTTGCCCCAACACATTGTAGAGTCTCCACCCTCAGAGATACTCAAACCTTGACTTGCAACAGCCTTAAGCAGCCTGCCTGTTGCAGATTAAACTATTCTGAAAACAGTGGTTGGACTAGACCATCTGCAGAGGCTCTTTCCAAATTTAGAAACACTGTGATTCTGAAATTCAAAGTCTTATAGATCAACAGGACTTGAATTTCTTCATGGTTTGACAGCATGGGTTTTGCTTCAAACTACTAGTACCCTCTTTCTCAGAAAAACAACAGGTAATGTTTTAGAGACTGAGGACTGAATACCAGAAACTCGGCTGTCATAAACAATCTCCTCCCATCGACATGAATGTAACTAATGCAAAAGCTGCAGCTGAAGGACATCTGTCTCTGAAGCTACATCTTTTCATGTTTTTGCACGGAAAAGCATTTCTTATTAGCATATCTTGAAGTATTAAACCATGCAAAAGGAGGTCCACTGTGCTTTCTCTGAGAAGTTTAACTCTTGTGTTGAAGTTGGTGTCCTATAACTGTAGACATAAAAGAGTGAAAGAGTATAAAAGAAACAATTTCTACACCAAGAAGTAGTTTCTTTCATTAGACTTCTGTTATGGTTTGGGGAAAATAAAATAAGCTTTAAATGAATAAAACCTTCATTACCCTCCAGATGATTTTTCTTTAATTTAACGGAAGCCTAATTTTCAGCTGCCTTGCTTGCAGTGAAGTCACAGAAGTATCAATCACTATTGAATCATAACTGCTTGTTTCACTCAGGAAATAATTAAAACTAGGTTGACAAAGAATCTGAGAACAAATCATTTGATCAGAACTCGATGAAATTCTCTCATTCCATATGCTCTTGCAGTCTGTTTTCTCACTGCTGTTAGGACATATGTCCTTCAAACTAAGGTCTCAGTGCATCAAAAAATCCACCTCCCCCAGCCTAGGACATAGTTGGCAATATTGACTGGGGACCCAGTATTTATAACTCGCTGTCATTAGCAGCAGTAACCAAACACTGTCTCTCAAAGAAGTAACACTGATGAGATGTTAGCATGTACACTCAAGCAATCAGCTCTGCAAAGTGTTCTTTCTTCAGTTAAGTGGTTATTTACTCTGGACCATTCTAGCAAGGGCATTGCATAACTTCTAAGAGTCACTGCACCAGTAACAGAAAGGAAGTCACAAAGACATCATGCCACTTCAGCTGGGATCTCAATCCTCTAAACCAGGGGTCCTCAAACTTTTTAAACAGGGGGCCGGTTCACTGTCCCTCAGACAGTGTCGGGGGCTGGGATATAGTTTGTGCTGCCTGGGTTGTCCTGCCTGGGAGCTGGAGGGAGGGAGGGAGAGACAAGGAAGCCACCCACCTCACTGGTGCCACCACCCCCCTCCTCAGCCCGGCCGCACAGTCGGCAGGAAGTCATCTGTGGCTGCTTGGTTTCCACACCCCAACCCCCAGTGGGGGTGTAAATATGGGCGGGCAGCATTGGAGACCCTGGGGGGCTGTATCCGGCCGTGGGCTGGGGTTTCAGGACCCCTGCTCTGAACCCTCCATGGAGGGCAGAGGGAAGAATGTTTCCCTTTCAATGCAGAAAGCTGTTCAGTTCTTTTGTCACAGTCTTGTGGATTTGTGAACACAGTTACCTGGAAATTTTCTCCTCTGACCCTGAATATTCTTCATCCCTTTTCAATATTCTACTGACTGCTAGAAGACTCGGAAAAGCAAATAGCGTGTCGTAAGACTCAAGACTCCTGGTTATTAGATTCCTTTCCCCCTTTACAAGCAGGAGTGTATCACACTCACATTTTGTGAGCAAAATTCTGTCTTCATGGAACAAACACAGACACGGCTCAGCAGCAGAGTCCCAATGACAACTAAAAGCAGTGACACTACCTGGAATTCAGATATCTAAGCACTTCTCGAGTACTGCTGGTTGAGCAGACCCAAATCTGTCTGCATATATTGTCTTTTTATTTGCATGACATGTGTTTCAGAATATTGGTAAAACTGATTTGAAACAAACTGAGTTTGCAGTTTCCAAAGCAGGGCAAGATATGGGGCCTGCACAAAGCTGATGAGTGTGAATGAGAGTTGAAACTATCAATAAAACAAAGGTGGAGTCACATGAATGTTAATCATAAGCTCCTGACAAATAGCTGGAGTGCAGGCTGAGCAACCTTGTATGAAATTCAGAAGTTTAATGACAATGAATGGAAATTATTTGCATCATCTTGGAAGAGGATGCTCAAAGATCAGGACTGTCTGATCTCTGCCTGAATTCTGCAACATAATAATTATTTAATCCAAAGTATAAGAGAAGAGTTATAGATCTGACATTGCCAAAACAATGAAGTAGCAGACAAAGATATAAAAGTTAATGTAATTAAATAGATGAAACTGACCCTCACACTCACACCGAAATGACCTTCCTCTGTTTATCAATTCACAGCTTTTAAGACCACAACATGTAGCACATCATATTTATGCAGACTTAACCACTGACAACATTTCATTTTTAAAAGTCAAACTCCAAGGACTAATGATGGATTGCACAGGCAATAGCCCATCACCAGCAATATTGCAGCACTTGGTCTTCTGTAATAGTGACTATTTCAGTAAGAAAATAAATAAAAGCAACATCAACCTCATGAACAGAGATTTCCTGAATCTCATTTTTTAACCCAGAGATATCATTTGTGAATTTTTTTTCTAAATATTTATTTCAGCTGCTTATGAGGCTTGTGTCTCTGTTTATTACTGCAACACTCAATATTGTTCTGAATTAGTTTGACATAAAGAAAACCCTAGTGGCTTCTGGAATCCCCTTCCTTTTATTCACCTGGGAGTTAGATGTTCAGCAGTTCCCACAGGGTAGGCTGGATTTAGTCTGGATTTTTTAAGAACAGAGGAAAACACTTCTGCTGTAAAAAGTTTTCCATCTTTCTGTCAAACTGTATGCGTCATGTACAGAGGCAGTAGTTGCCCACAGATGATCACATCGAGACTTATCTCAATTTCCTCTTTACAAGCCTTACCTCAACCCCAGCTCTGAATGTTTGCCCATCAGGAAAATATGATGAAAATCAGAGGAGCATTTGGCATGAAAACAGTTCATCATTTCACTGACTACACTAGAGTCTTTTCCACCAAGGTGACTGGAGTAACATTCAATAGCTCAGACAACAAAATGAATAGAGACAAATGAAGAGGCACTGGTGTCTCAAAGATCTTTGGAAATTGCCTGTGTCCAAAGAAGCAGATATTGGAGAATAAGGAGAGAAACAATTTCAGTTCACAAGTGGTGCTGCCCATAATTCATCCAGCACCTCAGGAAAAATTAACAGTTGTTTTACTTTACTTTACTTTAGTGTTGGTGTTAGGGAGCTGACCCAGCTTACATCTGCACACTAAATTGTGCTTGGTGCTGGTCTTCAGGCAGAATCACAAATCTGAGACACAGTTTGTGCTGTGAAGACCAACTTCCTATCCCACCAGCTGACTGCACTGTCCAGACAACATTTTATCTTACAGCCTTCACTGTGTATTTCAACACTTCCCCTTCTACTCTGTAGTGAAGTGCAACAGCCCACAAAACCAGTTACAAAATGTTATCAGCAGAAACAAGCACAAGTGAGCATACACTGGAGAAAGAATGATTTAAAAACTTTGTTTACAAGGGTGAGTTTTGAATTAACTGTAATTTCTCAGGAAAACAAGAACAGTAATATTTTGTGTCTGATGCAGTACACAATCTGACTGCGACAAGCAAGCTGCGAAAGGAAAAGGGACACGTTGAAAAGGACACATTGAAAAAAAGCTCTTTCATCCAGGTACACTTTCCATTCATTTTCTATACCTATGACACAAAATAATCCATGGAAGACAAAAGAACAGAGTCAGAGACACAAATTTTGACTTCTAGAAAAATTTACAGACTATATAGTCAATTTAGGAATAAAAAGAGTAATAGAATAATGCCTCAAGTACAGAACCAGCGTTTATAATGTTTTCCTGCTCTATAAGACAAGTGTTTCCTTGATTGCATTAAAGTGGAAACACAATATGGATAGAATAAAGATTTTCTCAGAACATACAATGAACCTTTTGATCTTGCTGTCACAGGAGATCATGAGGCAAGCAGTAATTAGACTGAGCAAAGCTCTGACAGCACAAAGTTAGATTTATGGTGAAGGGCAAGCCTCAAGTAAAATGGCAGGACTCCTACTGATTGTAATCGTAACAGTCTAAGTGTCTCAGGATCAGAATGAAAGGATATTTCCCAGAAACAGGGGAGAGTGCCTGGCTTTGTACTCAGACTACTGCACGCCTGTCTTCATACTCCTGACAAATTTTTATCCTTTTTTTTTGGCAAGCTGGCATGTGCTGTGCACACACTTCTAACATATTTATCTTATGGAAAGACTACAATTCCACAGGTGACACTGGCCATCTCTGGAGGACCTCACCCTTCTGTCACACACCCTGTGCTTGTGAAGTGAGGCAGGACATCTGCAAGCTTCACTGACACCATTCCTCAACCCAGTAGGAATAAACACAGTAAGTATCCCATAGCTATAGAGGAGAGGAAGGAGCCCACTGCTTTCTCTGCCTATATTAGTTGTTTGATTTGGAGTACTGGTGATGCCTTTCAGTGATCCCATTAACCTATATATCTATATATATAGCCATATATTATATTACAGCTTACATGTGTGTATCTTCTAATGCTATGTAATATATACAGCATTTTGTTTTCATAAAGTAAAACATGTTTATCAATGCCTCTTATAGCAGTAACTGTTCATATAAGACAGTAGTGACGCTTCAAGTGTCTGGAACTACAGGGTTTTTAGGTTCCACTGAAGGTTTTAGTCTGGACTAAGAATAACGACTTTCAAGTGTGAAGTATCCTGACAAAAGCCAGAAGCACTTTTCATAGAATCATTAAATATCAGGGATTGGAAGGGACCTCGCAAGATCATCTAGTCCAATCCCCCTGACACAGCAGGATCACCTAGACCAAGTCACACAGGAACACATCCAGGCAGGTCTTAAAGGTCTCCAGTGAAGGAGACTCCACAATCACCCTGGGAAGCCCGTTCCAGTGCTCTGTCACCCTCACTCTTCACTGGGAAGAGATATCTTCTCATATCTATGTGGAATCTCCTATGTTCCAGCTTACACCCATTGCCCCTCGTCCTATCCCTAGATGATATTGAGAAGAGCCTGGCTCCATCCTCCTGACACCCACCCTTCACATACTTATAGACATGAATGAGGTCACCCCTCAGTCTCCTCTTCTCCAAGCTAAAGAGAACCAGCTCCCTCAGCCTTTCCTCATAAGGGAGATGTTCCATTCCCTTTATCATCTTCGTGGCTCTGCACTTCCTTCATCATCCTCGTTGCCCTATGCTGTTCTCCCTCCAGCAGCTCCACATCCCTCTTGAACTGAGGGGCCCAGAACTGGATACAATACTCCAGATGTGGTCTCACCACGGAAGAGTAGAGGGGAGAAAAGGACTTCTCTTGATCTGTTAACCACCACCATGCTGATCCACCCCAGGATGCTGTTGGCCCTCTTGGCCACAACGGCACACTGCTGGCTCATGGTCATCCTGTTGTCCACCAAGAGCCCCAGATCCCTCTCTCCTACACTGCTCTTCAGCAGGTTGGTCCCCAATCTATACTGGTACCTGGGGTTGTTCTTGCTCAGATGCAAGACTCTACACTTGCCCTCATTAAAATTCATTCAGTTTCTCCCCATCCAG
The DNA here is from genome assembly GCA_013400115.1 of Rhinopomastus cyanomelas. Lineage (NCBI taxonomy): Eukaryota > Metazoa > Chordata > Aves > Bucerotiformes > Rhinopomastidae > Rhinopomastus > Rhinopomastus cyanomelas. The sequence goes on from VXBP01007878.1 coordinate 205,381, forward strand.
CTCTCTAGCTTGTCCTGGTCTTGCTGAAAGGCAGCACAGCCTGCTGAAGTGTCAGCCACTCCTCCCAGCTTTGTGTCATCAGAAAACTTTCTGTCAGCACCCCTAATCCCTCATCCAAGTCATTAATGAATAGATCAAATAGTACTGGTCCCACCACCAACCCCTGGGGCACTCCACTAGATACAGGCCTCCAACTAGACTCTGTCTCATTGACCACTACTCTCTGGCTTTTATCCTGCAGCCAGTTCATGATCCACCTCAGTACCGCATCATCTAGATCACACTTCCTCAGTCTGGCTGCGAGGATGCTGTAAGAGACCATGTCAAATGCTTTACTGAATTCAAGACACACCACATCCACTGCTTTGCCATCATCGATCCACCTGGTTATGAACTTTTGTAGAACTCTGATTTATCAGTGACTTTGAACAAATGACTTGTTAGGTAATCAGCCTTTCAGAGGAAATAGAAAAATGCTTGCCCAAAAGCCCTTCGATAATCTGTCCACAGGAAGCTGAAATACTGAATAAAAGAACTGCAAAGCCACACTATCGGGTATGAAGCTGCATTTCTACAGGACACTAAACGGTACAGCCTGCGCATGTCTAACTACGCTGGCACCACTGCAATTCACACAAGCACAATTATTTACTGGTATTTTCATTTGTAGAGCCTGCTATTCTCTCTCCTCACCCCGGCAATCTAAGCAACCACATGTCTTACTCATTACAGCTCCTGACATCAATCACTTCTGACATTCACTTAAACGTAGGCTTCAAGGCTTTTACAACAGGTCTTTTTTTGCAGGTGTCTCTACACGGTGCTGCCCATTACAAGTCCTGTAAAAATAAATGTGTTGGTTAATAACTGAATTTTCTTTCACTCTTTATGATACTCAGTGTTAAAAATTCTCCTGTGGGTAGAAAAGAAAAAAGATACTGACTTTTTTTGAAAGCACTGACTGTTCAGGTGCCTACTGCTTTGGATTGAACCACGGAACTAGAGTTAATAGCATTACATGCGCATTCAGTCTACCTGCTTTCCAGTTTAATAAGGAGATGCTGCTTTGTTCTTGGATTGTTAGGAAAAAAAGACACTTCATTCCTTCTGTGTGATGGGGAAAGGTAAATTTTTGTAATCTGATTTATTCATTACTTCTCCAGCTATGAGCAACATCCTAAACCACCAACACATAAATGGGATGGCTCATCTGCGTGTACAGAATCCAAACTCTACACAATGCAGAGCAACATGTAGCACAGATGAATTACTGAACTAAAAGTTTACTACAGTGCTAACAGTTTTACTTTAGCCATTTAATCAACTTATTTCCTTCTGTCAAAAACATACTGTCAGTTGTATTCCCCAGGAAAATATTTAAAGGTTTCCATCGTATGAATAATCCTAAAAACCAAATAACCTCTGGGAGAATCACCTACCGTGAAACTCATCACTAATGCTCTGTCTGAACAGGATACTCACCTAAGGGTTTTCTGCACTTCTCCTTGCCACATTAGGTATGATGGAGTGAGGCTGTCACTGCAGCAGTCTTTAATAGGCAAGTGAGTGGCATGTCTTACTACACTTTGAGGAACAGATTCAAGCTTTTTGAAATGAGTCATAAGAGCTACACAGGCTGACCTCTCTTCCCTCTTTGACCTGCTTACATTAAGACAGTTCCCACCCTGCAGCTCTACAGAATGAACAAGGATTTCCACCTGCTGCATTTTGGCCACACCTGAACAAACTGGAACTGACTTTCCTATAGAGAACACCTAACAGCAGCCAAAGCTAAGGAACCATATCTATACTCAGTGTTCAGTTAGATGTAACACAAGTTTCCAAGAGAAGAAAAATGGGGCTCTTGTTTGTTTGCAGAAACAAAAATTTAGGACTTCTTCCCAACTCATAAGGTAACATCACAATTTCTAAGTAACTAAAGTGAAGTATTAACTGTTATGCTGTTGGATTAAGGTAATTCCTGCACGCCTAGTGTTTAATTGCTTAGTGGAATGAAGGAGTGTCTTCGATTTCTCACTTCCTCACATAGCTTCATAACTAAAAAAAGCCAGCCTGACCTGGTTAAGCTCACTGTTACACCATCAGCAGGCAAGAGCGAGCCTGTGGTTGAAGGTTATTTCAGTCTAATTGCTACAGAAGGCAGTAAAGTAACACTGGAACTCCCCGGAGATGTGCTGTTATGAAACAAATGACAGCAAGGCACAATACAGGTATCAAGGCAAAATACACGTATCCCCCAAATCTAGTGGTGAAGTTAAGAGAGTTTAAAATAAACCAAACACCGGTTTCAAATATTTCATCCTTGGGTTTCCAACATGCATCTCTTTCTGGGTGGTACATTGCCATCTAGAATTCAACTGCTCCAAACTGCTGATCCCTCACCAACTACCGGGCACGGGGTTTGCCTCATTACCTCCCTGTGTGCAAGCAGCACTTCCCTTACAATTCCCTTGCAATTATTTCCCAGAATAAACACATTTCCTGGAAACAGGGTTTACCTTGGCAAGCAAAAAAAAAAAAGACCAGTGGCCACTGAAAAGATATTTTGATAATGAAAAAAGAATTGCAGATATACTTTGTCATATAAGCTATTATATTTCAAAGATGCTGTGATTAGTTTTCTTATATTGACTTCAAATTTATTCCTTTTAGTTCTTTGAGCAACTGCTTACTTAAAGATGCCACACCACAAAGAAATTACTAGTTCTGTTCCAGTAACATGTATTTAATCTCTAGAGACTTAATTCAATAGAAACATGAGTGTCACAGTTCACCACCATCATCGTCCACAGAAATTACATTCTGCCCAACCGTACAGAAGAAAATCTCTTTCCTCCCAACCCAGTGTGGGGAGGAAGAGGGAAAGTAAACACACTTACAGAAACTGGAACTAAAAATATTGAACTTTATTAGAACTTTTATTAAATAGAAAGAAGAACAAAAAGGGGGGGAAGGAACCCCAGGTACTAGTGTAGGCTGGGGACTGAGTTGTTGGAGAGCAGTTTAGGAGAAAGGGGACCTGGGGTCCTGGTGGACAGCAGGATGACTATGAGCCAGCAATGTGCTCTTGTGGCCAAGAGGGCCAACAGCATCCTGGGGTGGATCACAAAGGGGGTGGTTAGCAGATCAAGAGAGGTTCTTTTCCTCCTCTACTCTGCTCTGGTGAGACCACATCTGGAGTACTGTGTCCAGTTGTGGGCCCCTCAGTTCAAGAGGGATGTGGAGCTGCTGGAGGGAGACCAGCGTAGGGTAAAGAGGATGATGAAGAACGTAGAGCACCTTCCTTATGAGGAGAGGCTGAGGGAGCTGGGTGTCTTTAGGTTGGAGAAGAGAAGATTAAGGGGTGACCTCATTAATGTCTACAAATATTTGAAGGGTGGGTGTCAGGAGGATGGAGCCTGGCAATGGGTGTGAGCTGGAACATCGGAGGTTCCATATGAATGTGAGAAGGACCTTCTTCCCAGTGAGGGTGATGGAGCACTGGAACAGGCTGCCCAGGGGGGTTGTGGAGTCTCCTTCTCTGGAGACTTTTAAGACCCGCCTGGATGTGTTCCTGTGTGACTTGGTCTAGGTGATCCTGCTGTGTCAGGGGGATTGGACTAGATGATCTTTCGAGGTCCCTTCCAATCCCTAATGTTTCTATGATTCTATGAAAAAAACCCACCAAAAAGAAGTGTTTTCCTCACTCACTCCAGTCCACCCCTCCCCCTGCACAGACCTGCTACCCTTAACTCAAGAAACACAAAAAGCCATTGACGAGGGGGAAACAGAGAAAGAGGTCTATCAGGCAGTGCTTTATTTAATAATTTTCCTATAGCTGGTCTCGGATCAGAGGGAGAGAGAAATATGAGAGAGAGAGAGAGAAGGGAGAGAAGGAGGAGGGGAGGAGAGGGAGAAGAAGAGGGACAGAGAGCCACAGCGGGACAGAGATGCCGCAGTATGCTGTCGGCCAAAACACAACTGAAACCAAGCTCCCAAGAGACACACAGATGGAGGAAGTGCCAAGAGGGGAAGAGGAAGACCTTACTGCCAGATAAGGACCCCAGAATTTGTGCAGCTTACTCCACCTGCTCAACCTATCTGCCCTGTGGCCACCACCTCTGTACCCCCATTCTGCTTCCCACTTCTGCCCCACAGCAGTGAGCATGCCCCTGCCTTGCACCAGAGAAAAAACCAAAACCAAACCATTCCCACAGCAAAGACAAAAGGGTAACTCCTTATATGCTGGAAAAGAGTTTGATGCAGGAATACTGTAAACAAATATGATTTCATCAAATTCATAACAATGAGTGAATGAGTACATTTTGTGTAAGAACCATAACAATCAGCCCTCCTCAAGATATTGAAGTTAAAAATGTCTGTCAATTACTATGTACTTGCAAAAATAACTTTACACTTAAATGTTAGCTTATAGTAAACTTACCAAAAGTCAGTTTCATGAACAGTGTTCAGCATAGGATGAAGAGTGTTCAGCATCATCCTATCCTATGATCCTATGATATCCACACAAGTAAGCAGACATATAATACCTAAAACCCCAAACCTAGCAAGACCCAGTAGCCATTAGGCAACTGACTATCCCCTCTTTTTTGCATGCAACCCTGAAAAACACCAGTATATTCTTTGTGGCAGGTACTGTTATTCAGAATATCTGGGCTTTATCAAAGAAGTTATGCAGAATAGATTTTTCATCCCACTTGATTTTTCACTCACTCTGAGTGACTCCGTGATTAACTACATGGCTTTAGATTAAACACCTTGCCACCTCAGAGCCATCATGAGATGAAAAGAGAAAAGACCATTCAGCACAAATCCTCCTTATAATTCAAACTAATTAAATAACCATTACACTGAGTTAAGCAGACCCCTGCAAATGTTAGTCTAGACGTACCACAAACATTTATGGATTACTCTTGGTAATCAATTAAGTCCAATTAAAACAGACCAGCAGTGTAGGCATACCTTTAGGATTTAATATGCATATTATGTAAATTACATCAGCAGATTTTTTTTTAATTAAGCTTTACCCTTAATTGCTACCCAAGCACTTTGGGAAAAGTCATTTGATTGTTTTGTGGAAAAGTTTTCCAAACCTGCAATGTAACACTGAGCATTTGGTATTGCAAGGTAGCCACCACCATAACACACCAGACATGTAGAAATAAATCACCATAACAAGGTTCATTATAGATTTCATAGGCTAATCAATATTCCTTATGGGAAGGAACACCCTGCAATAATGAAAACAGAGGAAAGGGAGTGAAGCAAGCTGAGTTCATGTTCCAGGAACATTCTCTTCTTTTGTGTTGCTAGAAATAGTCTCTGAAGTTAAAACTCACACAAGACAGTCCAGAAAGGATGCTATGAAACCGTTTATTCCCTCCCACCTCTTTAAGTCTGTTTTCCCCTGCCCTGCTTAGAACCAGCTGTATCTAAAACCACTTCTGGCAGATGTTTTATCCCTTTGTCCACACTTTGTTTTACATCACAAAGCAATCTGAGATCACACAAACTGAAGTTCTGTCTGTTGAAACTAAACTTCTCCCGGAGGGCATCCAATGCGTGTCAGCAGCAGTTTTCCTTCCCGCTATGGGACCAGACTGCAGCTAGTCTGAAATAAACATCCCTGAAAATATACAGGGTGGAAGGTGGTCTCAGCACCAGTTGATTCACTTTGAAAATCTCCTACAAACTCCCACTACTCTGGAACAAAAACAAAACCTAAATCAATTATCTCAGTCCTTGAAATGTTTTGATTTTTATGAAATGAAAGATTTTTATAATTTTTCTCCCTTTGACTACAATTTTCATTTCTTTAGTGGATAGCGATTGTACTTCTCATTGGTAAAGCCTGAGTATCTCTGGAGGTAAATGTAGTGTTGAGATGGCACGGGCCTTCACTCAGTTCATTATGTGCATGGTTTGATAGTAGAGATTCCTGCTCAAAGGAGACAGCTCTTTTTGCAGTAATGCAAAGGGATGAACTGCAGCCTACTGCCAGTTAATGGCTTATTAGCTCACACAAACTGTGTTTCATGGGATTTCATGAAAATACAGACGATGACATGCAAATGCCCCTCTACTCTTTAAAGACTAGGGATTGTAGCAGCATATGGCATTCAGCAAACAACCAGACATTCACATCACACTCCGGTCTTCACTTACAAGAAAGTTCTACTTTACGTGCACAGGCAGAGACTGGCTAGTCTCCCAACTCCGCAGTGGCAGTCTAAGTTTGTAGAAGAAAAACTGTTATTTCTGTTTATGCTACAGTTCCAACATACCTATAGCTAAAAGTTGCTGTATTTGTTTCAGATACAAAAATAAAAAATAGCTTAATCAAGAGTAGTACTTATAGGCAAAGACAGGTATATATGAAAGTAATTCATGTATTATGTGCATATTAATAAATCAGTCTCGATACAGGTTAGAAAACAATCTTTGCAGGCTTTTTCCCATTTTAAATCAAAGCATTTTAATCCATTCTCTGCTTAAGTTGAAGCACAGTAAAATCGAGAAACTCACAGACCAAACTATATCCTGTTAGTGCAATTGATGTATCGTAACCAAATACCAAGCCAGAAATTTGCAGTTAGGGCTGACAGCTCATCTGTTTCAGCAGAACTCATGCCACTGACAGTGGTTTTCCATTTCACAGCTGCTTTAAAATAAGACAAAGTGTTACACTAACTCTCAGTTCATTCCCTTTGTCATCCCATATCACAGGTCTAATTTTACTTAAACATGCCTCTGTGTTGCGATTACATCTCTCAACTTGTTGAAATACAAATTAGAAAGATACGTGTCAGCTTTTGCTATTAGCAGCACAGTTTTCTCACTGTGTCCTGTGTAATTTCTCATTACAATAGAGAAACAACAGTCACAGTGGGACATGCAGAACATTGTGGATCTAGGCATATAATATAACAAAGACATATCTGAGGCTTCCTAACTGTTTTGGCCAGAGGTTTGGTCAGTCATGGAGGTTACTCTGGCAGCTTCTTGCAATCACATTTCAACAGAGTGAGGATTTTGTCCTTAGACCAAATAATAACTTTGCAGTTGGGCAGTTTCAGATTCCTCAGTCCCAAGTCTGATTTGCTGATTTCTCATTCACCTGCCTGAAGCTGCCATATTCACAAAGGTCATGAAGAGCAGACAGCAAACAGTGCACTGAGTCTCCTTTGTGACCAGGCACTTCCTTGTTCCACCTACTTCACTTGAGGAAAGCAACAAGTACCCATCCCTGTGCACCTGAGCTGTGCTCTGTTTCAAGGCTGTTGGAACGTGAGATGGCCTTCCCTTCTGCTGCTTTCCCGGCAGTGGAGGCAGTGACAGCCTTCTCTTCCAGCTGTCAAATAAGCTACATTCTGACAACCTCTGGGTAGTCTGGACCTGTAATTTCTGCTCAATGGAAACTGCATCCAAACCACCAGACAACTAGAAGATAACGTACATTCTCCACCAAATGAAAGCCTGAGGAGAAATGTGCATTTGTTTTTTTTTTCCTTCTACTCTTGCACATTTTACAGTTGCACGTTTTGGTGTGGTTTGATTTGAAGTTGCTATGGCTTACCCAGCAAAGCCTTTTTTATCTAATCCAAGCAGAAAGCCTCCTTTGTTGTCTCAATCTCCTCATAGATTCTTTGCCCATTTCTATATTCTGGACTCAGTGGTTAGTCTTCTGCTTTGTAGATACCATAATCCTGGCCCCTTTTTCTGGCATATACTCTAGGTGATGTATTTGCCACCAGGTCAAGGATGAAAAAGACTTCTAAGAGCACAACTCCCACTTATGGCAAAGTTGAGCTGCAAATTTTACATTGTGGGTAAAGAAGCATAAATATGAAAAGAATTGTTACACCCTTCTCAGTCTAGCTCAGGTCTGAGATCCACAGACACAGAGATCATTAGGGGTTAGAAGGGACTGCCAGGGTCATCAAGACCAACCACCTTGCTCAGCCGTGATCATAAAACCTTAAGAGAGGTTACACAGAAATTCATCAACACAGGTTCTAAAAGTCTCCAGGGAAGTAGACTCCACAACCTCTCTCGGCAGCCCATTTCAATGTTCAGTAACCCTTACAGTAGAGATGTTTTTTATCATATTGAAGATGGAACTTCTTGTGCTCCATCAAACCAGATCCACAAACCACAGTTTGAATGCAATTTTTATTCCTGCATCCCCAAATAATCTCTGTGGTTGACAGGGAGACTTCAAACTTACAGTGGAATTGTCAGAGGCCTGGAGAGCTCCAAGTCATATATTAAGGAGGAGCAGACACAATATTAATAACCTACTGTGGGGAAAAAGAAATAATAAGCTCTGTTTGGTCAAAATTATTTATGTTCATTAACTTCATGTGATCTTCTACTTTTACCTATTTATTTGAAGAGTAAATGGCTTAACTGCTTTCAGTTTCCCAGTGAACCTGTTGGATCTGCATCTCTTTCAATATGAGTGCCTACTACCAACAACTTACCCATGTTTTCCTCAGAGCTATTCAGTCTTTTCTCAAGTGCTGTTTCATGTTTGCAAACAGATTTGAAGTACAGGATCCAGTGACAATTTATCTTGTTTCTGATGCTCACTGGTCACTGTTTACAACAGGAAAATTAAAGGAAGGCACATGGAACACAACTCACTCATCTATCTCAGCCTCAGTCAGACAAAATCTGATCTGAGGTTAACCTTGGAACTGGTAACTTAATGGAACAGTTCTTCAACTGTCAGCTAAAGGTAAACAGGGTAAAAAGGGAAAACGAGACTGAGGAGGATGGGTAGATATCCAAAGAAGGAGATGTGAGATTACTTCAACTATTGAGGTGTCGCAATGTCATTTCAACAAAACACCACACTTGTATTTACGAGATTTCATAAAAATATGTCAGTCAATGTCAAAGCAGTCACAGAAGGAACAGGCTAGAAATCTAGAAAAAGTACATTTCAGTAACTATTTCCAATAGCATCTCACATTTTCTTTAAAGTGTTAGAGTTAATTAGCGTGTAGACGCCTCAAAGTATAAATGCATGACTCTCATTAGTACTAATGGAAGTTAGACACAGTCATCAAAGGGAGAGTGTGCTTCCATCATTACAAAAGTAATCAACGCATCACAAAGCTGTACTTTTCTTTGGTTATCACTCGCCTGCTATGCGATGCAAGTACAAAGGTTTACATTTATTTAAATTCAAATTACTCACTTAGGAAAGAATTTTCCTCCAGTGAATTCAGGAGTCTATTATGTTAAAAATACAGCAAAACACAGTAAAAATAATTACCTTTATAATCAAAGGTTGTCATTGTAAAATGCTTTCAAAAACCACGTTGTTGAAGTAACTTTTCACTGCTATTCTTTTAAAGATGCCAATGAATGATTCCTTGTCTATTTAATACTCTCCCAAGGAATTATGATTTTCCCCACCAAACAGTTTTGGTGTATATAGATTTTATTTTGGTATATCTAGAGGTTTTAACAGGGTCTGTTTCAACTGGACAAGGAATGATGGTTTCAATCTAAAGGATGGAAGATTCAGACTAGATATAAGGAAGTCATTTTAGAGCAGTGAGGATGGTGAAAACACTGGAACAGGTTGGACAGAATGCTGGTGGATGCCCCATCCCTAGAGATGTTTCAGGTCAGGTTGCACAGTCCTGTAGTTACAGGTGTCTTTGCTCAGTGCAGGGGGATTGGAATAGATGACCTTCACAGCCTCTTTCCAACCTATTATTCTGTTATTCAGCAGAGGCATTATATTTACTAAATACCAAAAGCTCCCAACTCTTTTGAAATTCTAATTAGAAAATAATCTGCATATGTACTGACTGAAATGTAAATGAAATCTCCTTTTTATTTCCTTAATATAAGGAAATAAACTATTTTTTTAATTTTATATTTTTAAATATAAATTTAAAAATGTATTTCACTATGACAATATAGTGACTTTCAGTACTAGATACTAAAAGAACAAGTATTCACTGAATAACTAGAGATATATAAATGTACCCACTTCAAGTTATTGAGCAAAATTGTTTGAGCTTTGGTCTGATGCTTTCTATGTTTATTAAACAAAAACAAGTATTGGACAATTAGGCAGATACTAAGTCAATGTCCACAAATAACCTTAATAAGTACTAAAATAACTTTCATCAAATACATTACCAGTGCTGGAAATCAGGAAATTTCATTATTTTCAACAAAAGGAATGCCTATAGTGTTCAGAAACTCCCCCAAACCAGCCAGGAGACAGGCTATTCATAATTGCTTGCTTTGAGCTCTGGGAAATCTTACCCTCAGGTAAAACCAAACTGTATTACAAATAATAGTTCTTTTTCCTGGAGTTTAGCCTTACATAATACAAAAACTCACCAAGCAGACCCATAAACATCATTTATTGAACGGTCAGACTTGTCCATCATCCTAACAAGGATAAAAGATGCTGCTCATTTAGTCTATTTTAGTTAGCTGGTGAGGCAATCAATGGCTGTGTGCTGTAGCACTCAAGATGGACACGTTCAACACTAAAAAAAAGTGTTTGCTTAAAATTAGAATGTTGCTGGCAACAAGACAGAAAAGATTCAGTACTGAAACACACACTATCTGCTTCTACCTTCACATATTTTGTACCCACTGGGAGTGGAAGAGAGACATGACAACAGCACCTGAATTAAGCCTGTGCATTTTCACCTTCAGCTCTTTTTCAATACTCTTTGCCCTCAGACATTATAGCTAAGCACATTAAAATATATTTCATGCTATAAATTCTACTGGAATAGTAAAGTAAAATTATTTTTTATTATTTCCATTATAGTAACATATATGGGTTAATCAAGGTCTTCAAAAACAAGAGTTTTGAAGCAAAACTGTTTTCGACTAAATGTTCACTGCAATAGCAGCTCAAGAAGTAGCTGAAAAAGAACAGATACGAAAACACTGAAATATTTACATAACGCTTTATATGATCATTTTAAATTGCTAAGTAAAAACAAAACACTTCCTAGGACAGTGAGTCCTTGCCTCTAGGAGGACAACATACATTGCTGGGTATGAAAATGGAAAACAGAGTTAAAATCATAACATACATAAAGGCAGGTAGGTACTGAGAAAACAAAGAACTAGCAGCCACCTTGGAAACATTTCACAACAGGAACCCATCTCCATCCCCCTAAAATCTGGAATCCATCAGATGTCATGGAAATGATGTAGGTTATAATAGTAACTCTGCACTTCATTTCCATGAATGGAACATGATGTCACAGTTCAGGTAAGTTGTAACGTGGTTTGAAGCTGTAATTCATAACAGGGCTAGGAGCCTCCTTCTCTAGATTGCCCCTCTGCTAAATCAGAATCTAGAGATTATCAGAAAACAAGACATTGGAGAGTCCAAACATCTTTATTCCAAGTAAGAACAAACTGAAAATCTTACTTTTTTAAGAAAAGATTCTTCAGAAATTCAAACAGAATACACTGAAGCACATTTTTATATATGTTGGACTGTTCACTCTGACACTACCAATACAGGATTCCTACATGAATAAAGCAGTATGCACAAGTGATGTGAAATCCATTAACAGAGAAATGTCAAAACACAATGATTAAACCAAAGGCAAGATTTCGACAACAACAACAAAAACAAAATCACATTATCCAAAATCTGAAAAAGCTCCAGTTGTTTTTTAAAGCTTTTTCACAAAGCTCTACAGAAACACACCTTCATACAAAGCTTGCAAGTCAAAACTTTTAAAAAAGAAAACAAATTCTGAAAAAACTTTCCTGCCAAATATATCTTTAGCCAGCTATGGCTGTCACTCTGAATCTATGTCACGCCAGCAGTACCTGAAAAGTTATCATCACCTGACAGCTGCTTAGTGACCTTTGCAGATGAGCTGCCTCAGCCAAAGTCCCGACGACCAATACACAAAGATCTGAATCACTGTTACGGAATTAACAGCCCCACGTTGGCAGACACAACTTTGGACGTAACGCCAGCCTAAGAGGAAAAGAAGCTGCATCTTATCCTAGAGATGGCTGCTCTCAGGTCAGGTCAAAACTATTAATTTTGCAGCTATTACAACTACTTCTCATGTAGTACCTGTCGTGCAATGCAGAAGAATAGCTTGATGCTTATTTAGCTCTAAACTTCTGTTTTTCCATGATCATGCTTTTACTTTCAAATTGCAGTTCAGAGAGGTAAAAACTTTGGGCTTCAAAGCAGCTCTGGCAGAAATTTTTGTGAGCCATACGCCTAAACCAGGCTGTGAGCACAGGAAAACACGTTCCACACGTTTCCCTTTGAAGCCCTTTGCAAACCTGATGGCCTTCCATGATTTTTTAGCTGTAGCTGAGAACTTGATGAATGAAGACCTCAGCAAAAACTGCATTAAAGTTGAATCACTCTCAGCATGGGAAGCAATTTTCAAGTTCCATCAAAAAATTGATTGTTTCTCCTGGTCTCCTGTTTTAGTAATTTTATCTTAAAGTTTCTGCTTGGAACTTAATTATCTCACTTGGGGAGACTATGAATTCATGTAGCCCTATTAATGGATCAAAATCAACATTTGCTAATTTGGCAAAACAGTACACGTTGCTATAATGGTAGTTAGTTGGCAAATACCAAGTTGCCTTTGGTTTATCTCCACTCTACAGTCTTGTACAGGCATTCTAGGGGCCACATGCAATTTACGCAACAGTAAATTAAACATTAACAATTTGAAGTTTACAGCACTTTTGTTCTCAACTCCACTCATCTCCTAACAAAGACAAGCTACAGTTGTAAAGCACAACTTTTGCTCAGACAAAATGGCACAGAGGTTGCAACACCAGAAGCTTCTCAGGCACTTTGCTGGCAGGGCTAGGACAAAAGTATGGCTCTGGACTAGTTCTGGGGCTGGCCACAAGTCGCATATCACATGAATGCCTTTCACCTCAGCCTCATGTCTCCTGCTAATCACTTGGGCCAGGTTTGAAGAACCAGACACACTATGATTAAGTGGAAATTCTTGCTGCCTATACGTGTCCTCCCAGAAGCTGCCAGGAGTTGCAGAATAAAGAGATGTCCTTAACATGAAGGACATGTCCTGTGGCACTGAAGAAGCGCTAACACAGCCTCTTGTGCTCACCATTACACTGTCCCTTCATTTCTTTACCCCGCTCCTGTGCCTCTGCTTTCTCTGTACCCAGCTGTTCTCCATTTTTTCTCATTGTATTTTTGTTGTTACTCATTTTATGCTTTTATTCTGCAGGTTTCTCCCTCCAGTGCCTTTCCCCTCTAATCCTGATGTAACTAAAGAAACAGGTCTGAACTGTAACGGGGTGCAGTCTGGATCAAAACCGTGTACCACTCATGCCAGCTCTTCCTGCTTTAACACAACAGAGACTCGGGGCAGACCTCTAAAAGAATCCTAAATATATGCCCTATGCATATACAGACAGAACCACTTTTCCAAACATACTAGAACTAAAAGTCCTTTATCATCACAACGAGAGATAACAAGCGAAACTCTTGAAGCACCCATCATATTTTCATAAGAAGAATAACCTTGGCCTCGCACCCACTTTTGTGTGCCTGACCTGCTGTGCCACACCAGAGGTGGAAGAGCGGTTCATCTGTTTGAGAAAAAGAACGCGTGGCACAGAAAGCAAAACAGACCAGAGAAATGAATGAATGGCAAACACAAGTCAGTGTCAAAATCTGCCGTTTGAACGGAAAAAAATAAATCACACAATGTAACTTACTGAAGAGCACAGGAAAAAAAGGGCTAAAGGTGACATCAATTTACATATATGTCCACAGACACATAACATGGTGTCTTGGTGGCCAAGAAGGCCAATGGGATCCTGGGGTGTATTAGGAGGAGTGTGTCCAGCAGATCGAGGGAGGTTCTTCTCCTCCTCTACTCTGCCCTGGTGAGGCCTCATCTTGAGTGCTGTGTTCAGTTTTGGGCCCCCCAGTTTAAGAGGGACAAGGATCTACTGGAGAGGGTCCAGCGGAGGGCTACGAGGATGATTAGGGGACAGGAGGGCATGGCTTATGAGGAGAGGCTGAGGGACTTGGGGCTTTTTAGTCTGGAGAAGAGAAGACTTAGGGGAGGTTTGATAAATGTTTATAAGTACCTGAAGGCTGGCCAGGAGGGGGGGGACAGGCTCTTTTCACTTGCTCCCTGTGATAGGACAAGGAGCAATGGGTGTAAGTTGCAGCAGAGGAGGTTCCGCCTCAACACAAGGGGGAACTTCTTTACTGTGAGGGTCACAGAGCACTGGAACAGACTCCCCAGGGAGGTCGTGGAGTCTCCTTCTCTGGGGACTTTCAAGGCCGCCTGGATGCGTTCCTCTGTGATCTGTGTTAGATAGTTTTGTCCTGCTCCGGCAGGGGGGTTGGACTCGATGATCTCTTGGGTCCCTTCCAACCCCTAACATCCTATGATCCTATGATCCTATGAACATTTAAAAAAATGCAGCTTTTATGGATCCACAAGCATTTGAGCAGCACGGAAGGGTAAATGATGCACTGGTTTTACTGCCTCTTAATTCAAGGAAACAAACCCCAACACACAATAAATCATAAGGATTAGAAATGTAAAATTTTGAAGCTTAAAAGGTACTACTTTAAATGCTGTATAGCTTACTGATCTGCCACAAAACACAACCTGAGCAGCATTTGTTAAAAGAAAGGTGAGAAAACCAAAGGAAATTAGAAGGATTTGGTTTAAGCAAATGGAAACAAGGCAGAATCAGCCAACTCCGCTGCACACAGCTACTAAAGACATATCCCCCTCCCGCAGAGCCCTCCTTTACAGAGAATCAAACTGCTGATGAACAAATTAGAGCTGACTTAAATGAGCCTGTAAAGAGGACCTTAAAATCAGCTGCATGTATAAAGAGCAGCTTCCAAAGGAAAAACTAATGGGTCAATACAAACCCAACCCAAGGGGAAAGGACCACAGCTCCAACTGGGAAACAGGTACCCTTTTGTTCAGAAGTTATTTAAGTGGGGAAAAGAGAACAGATAGACAGAAGTTAAAAAGGATGCCCTTCACACATAAATAAACATGCAGGTGCTTCAACATATATCTCAAGTCTTTACATATAAAGAAAGAAGTGTAGCGCTCCAGAGGGAACTCACAAATCTGTCAAATAAACCCACCACCTGTTATTGTTCCAAAACTCTCAGCCCACTGTTCAGGTTTGCTCATGTGAAAATGCTTGTCCTAGAGGGTAGCATTGTAAGAGCAATGATGTTGCATATCCAGTTTATACCTGTTCATCATATCAAGGACTAGTCTCTTAGTCAAATACACTGCTGAATAAAGGTCTCCCTCATGCATGGATGTTCCTATGGCAACGAGAAGAGTAACCTTAACACATGCACTGCAGTCAGGAGACTTTTGTTTCAACAAACAGGGAGAATTAAGATTTATTAAGTGTTTTCCAATGGGTTCACATACAGAACTACTCCAATTAACCCTTCAACATTAAGTTGTTATCTATAAACATCGGTTAGAAGATTTAAACCATTCTTCTAACCTCTACTCAGAGATACTTGGCAAATATTTACACAGGTATTGAACTTTTTGTTAAATTCTTAATGCTCTGGGCTGTGGAATAAGCCAAAAATCAATAGGGACATAAATTTTAAGGAGGTTTGCAATTAATAGATGTATTTTTGGCTAAAGGTTGTGAAAGGTAGCTTGGTCTTCCACTAATTGGAATACGTGGATTCATTTTTTCCTAACTTATATCACAAGCTGTGGATTTTATCCCATACCTATAGATTCCATTGAGCATGGAGTCAGTCTGCATCTTCCTGAATATAACTAGAATTAAGTTGAAGTACAAGAAGTAAAAACTTCATGAAAGTAAACTTCAGGTACTCAACAGAGGGAGTAGAACTCTTCTAATGATAAAACACCAACAACAAAAAACCAAACCCAAATGTCTAGGAAAATCTTTGGCCATCAATAAAGCTACAGAAAGCTGCAAGACAGAGCAGAGGTCATGGCCAATACAATCAATGGTGCATTAGTACACAAAGAATATTGGGATAGAAAGCAGATTTCTGAAGAGATGCACTGAGAAGTCATTTACAAAATACAGTGTGACACAAGTTAATGGCCTCAAGTACACAGCACTAGTCGATGCTTGTTACCAGTCATTAACACTGGCATCAGTATCGATGTAGCAATGGGCTTAACCTAGTTCATCAGAGCAGAAATTACTCAAGATCTACTTCTAAGCAAGCACCTTAGAGACATCCATAATGTGGGAGCAGACAGATGTACAGTGCATGCAGCAGGTCCTAATGGTGTGGATGGACATTACTTCAGAGTCACTCTGCATACAGTCCAGAAGAAATAATAAGTGGAGGGGAAGCCTCACTGTGTCACAACTGGTGAATGAAAGAGTCTCAATAGATGATGAGGGGACAGAACATCTTCCTGTGGAACAAGCTGTAGAATTGTTCATACTCAGGGTAGAGAATCAGAGGATGAAAGGAACAGGATTCATTCCTCCACCCTGTTGCTCACAGGGGAGAGCTCTGCTGCCACCCTGGTGAGTGTCCCACAGCTGCAGACGTGCTGGGCTGCAACATCTAACAGGAGATCCACTCACAAGGACAAGTCCCTGAATCTGAAGCATAAAAGGACCTCTGCTTGAGGGAAGAAACTCAATATTTCCTTTCTGATAATGATTACTGATGAAAAGATCAACTTTTCTCTGATAAATCCCTACAGAAATGAGATTAAATCTCCGTTTTCATGCAGAAAAAAATTAACAGGATTTTCCTTATCTTGATTTTTAAGAGTGTTACATCCATGCACAGCTGCAACCCAAATAATTTCAGGTTTTCTTACAATTCTACTTACAATACTACATAAAATAATGCTTCAACTTCAATTTCCTGTTCATATTAACACTTTTGCAGCTTTATGCACCTCATTATTTATCTTCTGCTTTACATGCATTGTTCATGGGTAATATTTAAAAATAAATTCATTTTCTAACAAGAAAAACCCAGATAAAATTAAACCAAACACTTACTTACCTAAACTCAAAATTAAACAAAATAATTTCCAAAAAGCCAAACAAATGCACACCAAAAAATAAATTCTTCCTAATCCAAGACTGGCCATTTTTTGAGAATGCACAACTCAAGGGACGCAGTGATGCACACTGTGCCCAGTACCAGGGCTGGTTACAGCTGCCTTGTAGCGCAGTCTTCAGTAACAGTGCAAATATGGCCCCAAACTCCTCCATTCCATTCCTCAATGAGATAATTAAATCACTCAATCCATCTCACCACAACATTGCTTAACTTCTTTTGTTTAACAAATTCTTTCAATAAATCATTAGAATGGGATTGATTGCAACTTTTGTCCTATTTTTTAACAGTTTCTGAGATCTTCAGCCAGCCTGGAGACATTCGATGCATCTTTTCGAACTTTCTGTGCATTTTCCAAAATTTACTCTTCAGACTTGGCAAAAATTGTGTGTGTAACTCGCAACACTGCTCGAGTTTTATGAAAGAAGAGGCTCAGCTAAAAGCTTCCAAAAATCAGAGCTTGCTCTTCTGTGTGCTGCTTTTCACTGCACATGGAAGTAAAGTCCAACCACCCTCTGCTGTCTCTCAGAAGTAAACCCTTCACGCTGAACCACAGGCAACAGGACAACTCCCTGGCCTGGTTTCCAGCTTCAGGCTGCACACAGTGAGATTCATATAAATAATGAAAGCTGTATGCAGAGCTGGCACTACTGCATGTATGCACCACTCTTCACTGCCGCCCGAGTCCCTGACGGAGCGTTAATGCATCACGTCGCAGCCTAAATGTCAGAGTGTCGAGCACTCGCTCTCCTGCACCGAAACTGCACTTGCCCACAACAGCTCATTCCAGCCTGGCCACTTCAAACTCTCATTAAAGGGACAGCAAAAAGCATAATGCACGACTTCACAGAGCACTGGAACAGGCTGCCCAGGGTTGTGGAGTTTCCTTCTCTGGAGATGTTTAAAACCTGCCTGCATGTGTTCCTGTGCAACTTGGTCTAGGTGATCCTGCTGTGGCAGGGGGATTTGGACTAGATGATTTTTTGAGTCCCTTCCTATCCTTAATAATCATAGAAACATCATGGCTGGAAAGGACCTCCAGGGTCATCAAGTCCAGCCCTTTCTCCTAGTGCCTAACCGCTAGAGCATATCCCCAACCGCCGCATCCACCTCCAGGGTTGGTGACATCACCACCTCCCTGGGCAATCCATTCCAGCACCTAACCACCCTCTCAGTAAAGAATATCTTTCTAACATCCAGTCTAAACCTTCCCTGACACAACAACTTTCTGGAGGAGAACCTCTCTTATTTCTCATTGGTGGGCTGGTTTCTTGCACTTGACCCGTACTCCCTGCAAAATATCGACAGAGAATCATAGACTAGTTTAGGTTGGAAAAGACTTTTAAGATCATTGAGTCCAACCATTTATTCAACTCTCCCAAACCTACAGCTAAATCATGTCCCTAAGCTCTAGATCAACACAGCTTTTAGACACATTCAAGGATGGCAATTCAAACACCTTTGCTGGGCAGCCTGTTGCAAGGCCTGATGACCCTTTTGATAAAGAAGTTTTTCTTAATATCTAACCTAAGCATCATCTAGTGCAACTTGAGGCCATTTCCTCTTGTCTCTTATTACTTGTGATGAAAGATGCATATCCACCTCTCTGCAACTTCCTTTTGGGTAGTTGTAGACAGCAATAAGGTCTCCTCTCAGCAATAAGGTCTCTATTGTTTCCTTCAGGCCGAATAGCCTCGGATGCCTCAGGTCCCTCAGCCAGTCCTCATGTTTGCTCTCTAGATCCTTCACCAACATTATTGCCCTTCTTTGAATCTGCTCTAGCACCTCAATGTCTTTCTTGTATTGAGGTGCCCAAAACTGAACACAGTACTCAATGTGGCCTCACCAGTGCCAACTACAGGGGGACCATCGCTGTCCTTGGATATGGATACGGGTAGGGTATAGGTAGGTTATAGGCAGTCCTGCTACGTAATGAGTTATGATAAATAAAAGTTCATATTTCCCCCACGTGTACAGGGAAATTTTCCTTTAAAGAGTGCCAAATGTTTTAAACCACAGTTTCCCATACAAAGTTGGCACAAGAGGTGCTGTGGAGTCTGTGTGCTGTGTTTCCCAAGCCACTTTTATCACCCACCATTTTTAATGCAATTTCAACTATTTTCATGCCAGGTTTTCTAAACTTTTTATTTAATTTTTCAGGATAGACAAGAGCCAAGATAGACTTCAGGAAAACATCAGCTCAAGCAAAGGCCATGAGCTACACATTTCAGTCCATAGGTGATAAAGGTGGTGTATAGCATCAGGAAGATGTGAAGTGATTTTCAACTGTAAAGCCAAAATGTTTTAACATTTACTTTTTTCTTTTATTTTTTAAAGAGAGACTGCACTAAATAAGTGTCTGTAAAATGTGAAGGGAGTAGAGAGATCGCCTCCATAAACCAGCATCTGCATTTAGCCCATAACTACAGCAGCTGCTCTGTTAGCCAGTGACCCCTCCTAGACAGGAAAGGAGATTGAGAAGAGAGGAGATCCATGGGCTGCAATCAAAACAGATGTAATGAAACTGCAAATCTGGTATTAATGCCACTATAAAGCACAAAAGTTCTACTCAGCCTAGTAAGTGTACAATGACCATGAAAGCAGTCCTCAAAAGCAAGCCCCTCCAAGGATGGGGAGAAATGGGAGAAGGAAGAAGAGGAGCAGAAGCAGTCCCCAGCCTCAGCAAATTTCTCCCTTTATACTCAGGGTGACATTTATTGGATGGGGCACACCAGGGCAGCTGCCTTCACTTTCATCCCTCCCAGCTTCAGCTCCTGGCTGACTCCAAACTGTTGACAGCCTGCTGGAGGTTCTGATCCAGCAAAACCAGGTCAACCAGTCCCTTGGTTTCACTGGTGTTCAAAAGAACAGGCATCACTGATTCTTTTTTCCATCATGACCCCCTGATAGTAAGAGGTGCAACTACCCACCAAAGCCCTAGAGATTAGACTGCAAAGTTTCTGAGCCCTCAGTATTTTTCACTGGCCAGTATACATACTTCTAAGTAAATTAACAAAACCAATGACAATACCATGAAAAAATGCTTCAGTGTAGTTCAAATATCCTGGTGCTAACTGCTGATGTTGGCAGATGAGCAATGACTCATGCACTGGTTTATGAACACCTAATAGCATGATGATACAGTTGCTGTCACTGCTGCAGCTAGCTAGAATTATGACCTAACACATCACATATAACAGATCACCTTCCCTTAAATGTACTGTCCTATCACCCAGGGCACATGTTCCTCAAGCAAATCGTGAACATGAAATGAGATACCACGTCTGACCTGAAGGTGAGCCAATCCAAGACAGAAGCACGGTCACAGTATCACAGTATCACAGTATTACTGAGGTCGGAAGAGACCTCAGACACATTAAGTCTCTTAACAAGTTGTTTTTTTCACAAGGGAGAGCATCTTCTTAAATTTATATAATCTGGGCATTTTAAGCTACACTGCTTAGACTTAGAAATGCCCAGACATTTTGCCATCTGATGCAAAGCCCTTGTCAGCAGCAATGTGCTGTTGGATTTAAGCACTTCCATTATTCATTGGTATCATTTTGAATTCTCACTTCCTTCTGGAAAACCTGAAGATCAATACTGCTAAGAGAAGATGTACTCTCATCTAACATCTTCAAAACCATGCCAATAACAAGCCCTTTCAGGCAACATGGATTGCACTGACTTATGCTTGTGTATCTCTCTATCATGTCCTTTTAAACACAGTTGATCAGATTTCTAACTGAAAAAGCTTACGAAGTAATTCTCTAGAAAGAAAAATACTAGCCGTTATCCATATTTTCTTTCCCTCTCCTTACCAAATTCTTACCAAAAAAAAAGCAAAAAGCCAAGGCAAGTTTATAAAAAAGATTGCATTTGAAGTAAAACAAAGGCAAAACAAAGAAGCAAAAAAGCAAAGGAGGAAGAAATCTGAAAGATGCCTGATTAGGTCCATCTTCAAATTATATTAAATGTGAATATAAGTTTTTTGCTTTTAAAACTAGCTCAACATTTCTCTTTTATTTTCTTTGGCAACAGCTGATTGTTTCAGATAAAAAACAACATTTTACCTGTAGCTTTAAACATTTACATACTAACATCAGTGGCAAGCACACAAAACTGATGGGGGACCCATTTCAAGTAGAAAAGGGAACACTGTAAAAACTTCTGTAAGAGCTTTCCTTATTAAACATTAGACTAGAACCACTATGTAGGGATGATTTTTGTAGTGGAGGAAGTTGCAAACAAGGAGTAAGTAACATTGTTTTTGGAAGATAATGCCAGAGAAATTGAAACACCAGTATGGGCAGTGTCTTTAAATGGTAGCAATTAAATACTAGACCTTGCCTAGGACCTCAGTGATTAATTCTGCACTCGAAATACTTAAATCAGAGACTTTCCTATAAAATATGCTCTGGACCCTGCAAAAGCTGCCTGCAGCAGGACCCTCTTTTTCAATTTCTATTCTGTGATCCCTTCCCAGGTAGTCAAGATGATAAAACCTTCAGATGGATACAAATTATTCCGTCCCAAGAGGAGCAAAAACTAGTAGTAAGTAGCTACTTACGTTCCACTAAACTCTTCCTGTGCAGAGCCCAGAAGCTCTCACCCTGCCAATATGCCAAGAAAGTGCCAAATGCTCCCCTCCAGCTCCACAGTAATGAATGTTGAATATCAAGTTATATATTTCCTTCTCCATGCACATAATGCCACCACGGCAATGCTATCATGCTAGGAAAGACAATATCATTTCGTCCTAAGTCTTAAAAATAAAAATAGAAGCAGGAAGCAGAAATGCTGGTTTGCAAGACTTACATATATTATTATCAAAATTATTGATTTCACTGACAATGCTGGGAGTTTTCAAAGATAACACAAATTTAGAAGTCTATACATTTCTATATAAAAGTCTATATTTCTAAAGTGTAGAAATCAGGGGGTTGTGAAGTTTCATTCTCTGGAGAAGTTTAAAACCTGCCTGGATGTGTTCCTGTGCAACTAGGTCTAGGTGATCCTGCTGTGGCAGGGGGATTAGACTAGATGATCTTTGGAGGTCCCTTCCAATCCCTAATGTTCTGTGATTCTGTACAAGCAATTGGTAAAATCCTTGTTAATTATTTAGGATTATAATTTTTCCTCAACTTTTTCCTCCATTGCCATATACATTCTGTATTGTGTTTGTGTGGCAAGGTTTTAGTAGCAGGGAACAGGGAATTACAGGGGTGACTTCAGTGAGGAGCTGCTAGAGACTTCCTCCATGTCCAACAAAGCCAATGCCAACCAGCTTCAAGACAGAACTGCCACTGGCCAAGGCTGAGCCCATTAGTGACAGTGGTAGGAATAACATATTTAAAAGTGTGGAAAACAACCTGGCAACTGTTGCTGGAGAGATGAGTAAGAAACTACTCTGCAGACACCAAGGTCAGTGAAGAAGGAAGGGGAGAAGATGCCGGAGCAGAGATTTCTCTGCAGCTCACGGTAAAGGCCATGATGAGGCCAGCTGTCTCCTGTGGACCACAGACATTAGTGCTGGAGCAGATCCACCTGCAGTTCTTGGAGGACCCCACACTGCAGAAGGTGGATGCTCAGAGAAGGCTGTGACCCCATGGGAAGCCTGCACTGGAGCAGTCTGCTCCTTAAGGACAGCACCTCGTGGAAGGTGCCCATGCTGGAACGATTTACTACATTGGAGCAGGAGAAGAGTTTGAGGAGTCCTGACACCAACAAACACGGAATGTCACACACAGTGTTGTGACTGCAACTCCCATTTCCTACCCTCTGCACCACTTGCTGGGAGGAAGTAGAGAAAACTGGAAATAAAGTTAAACCTGGGAAGAAGGAACAGGTGTGAGGATTAAGTTTTTAAGATCAGA
This sequence comes from Rhinopomastus cyanomelas, assembly GCA_013400115.1. NCBI lineage: Eukaryota > Metazoa > Chordata > Aves > Bucerotiformes > Rhinopomastidae > Rhinopomastus > Rhinopomastus cyanomelas. Next base: position 228,379 of record VXBP01007878.1, read on the forward strand.
TTTTATTTCTCATTATCCTACTCTGATTTGATTCATGACAAATTAAATTAATTTACCCAAGTCAAGGCTGTTTTACTAGTGACAGTAACTGCTGAGTAGTTTCCCTGTGCTCATTCAACTCATGAGCCTTTTGTTATTTGTGTCTCCTTTGTCTCACTGAGGAGGGGAGTGATAGAGAGACTTTGGTGGGTACCTGTCATCCAGCCAGTGTCAACCTACCACAACTCACATACTAATGACAAAAACATTCATTCTTTCCATTTATTTTGTATGACTGGACTTCATCACTTTGTTATCAAACACACACAGGAAAACACCTAATTGCAAGCTTCTCATACTGGCTGAGAAAACCATCACAGCAGAAAGACCAGATATTAGCACAACTGTACTGCTAATAAAACAACAGGACCTTTCCTTATTAAATATTTTTAGCATTAATTCAACAGATGAAAAAGTTCATCATTGTGTAATCCCACAGCATTCGGACTATATTGCTTACAGCCTCTGTTTTTCACATGATAACCAGTACAATCACCTTGATTGTAGGAGTTTCTTAAGAAAATATGAACAAAGAAACCTGAATCCAAGGCATCGTATAGCACCAAATCCTACATTTCTTTTTAGCACGTCTGGAAGAACGGTGTAGTTTACCATACTCTTCAAAGAAGCATTTATCTTATCACACTCTGTAGAACCGAGTTAAAAATAGAATCAATTACATGTTTTATAGCATCAGCAATACTTAATAAACTCATTTCACAGCCTTTTAGTTTTCTTGTCCTAAGCTTTGATATTAGGAATATTTTCATGCATAGAACATTACACACATGTAATGTGTGATAAACACATGGCTACTAGTGTTCTTAGATTAGTAACCAAAAGGCATTTTTCAGTAGCAAGAGTAATGTATACAACTGGCATAAGGATCTTCTTCCGTTACGTACTTACATGCTTTAGCTGGCCACTTTAATTGACAATATTTGGTCTTTAATAACTTTATTTGACTACTAGGAACGGTATTTTTTAAGTAGGGCGAGGTCAAAGGCAATTGTGCTGCATATTTAACAAACAAATTCATCAAAAACTGCTTTAGGTTTTAATTAGCCAAACAGTCTTAACTGGCAAAAAGTTTTCTGCCAAAAGAGGAAATTGTTCCTCTTGGCAATAACACTGTTTCTGGCTTTCTTCAGTATCAGAGGTTTTGCACTGACTGCAGACAAAAAACATTCCAAAAAAAGAAACTAAAGGCATCTCGGCAACTGGACAGTCATGAAAGTTGCTAGGGGAAAGGGAATGACAGGATGCTAAATTGAGGGTCCCTTCTCTCACCCCTAACCTGTTGGATAACAACACCAGAGCTGTTCCTGGAAAAAAGACTGACCATAGTTTCCTCCTTTTTTATTTAGCATTTCAAGAAGAAAAGATAATGCATGCTATGCTAATTACATTCTTTAGAGTCTAACCTAAAGCAACAATTCAAGTCAATCATACAGCTTCCTACAAATGAAAACCATTTCTACTTATTACTGAACACCAAAGCTGATTACTATAATAAAGTAATTATTTCCTGTGCCATGTAATTCTGAATTCACACATGTGGTCACCACACTTCTGAACTCCTCCCTTCCATGGCACACTCTACCAATGCTCCGTTTTGCACAATGCCTATTGCTTCTCCTTTCATCACAACATTTGGGATAATACAAAGACCCAGCTACAGAGACACAAACCAATGGTCACTTGCACATTTCTTGCAAACAGAAAGAATGTGAACAACCCATGTGATCAAGAGAAAAGGAGTTCAACAATTTGATAAAGAGAGTTTGAATTTACCTTTTACTTGTTTAGGAAACTCCACACCATTTTTAATAAAGTAGAATATTAAATATTGAAGAACACATCTAGATGTGAGAACAAGTTCTCAGCTTCTAGACTTCAGATTTGTTAATAGAATATTATACATTTTTTAATTAATCTTTTTGTCAATCCATAAAGAAGACCCAGCTCTTAAAAAAATTCCATATCACTGCCTCCAACTGAGTCAGCAGCAGCATAAACAGAAAAATTTAGTGAGTTTCTACTAGATGGAGCTTTAAAATTTGAGATGCACTTCAAAAATTAATGAAACAGGCAAGATTCAGAACTACATGGAAAACTGGAACACTGGCCAGTTCCAAGAGAGTTTGAGATTTTAACTGATCCTTTCTCAGTGCCTGGATAGTGCATTCAATACTCAAAATCATCACCTAGTTTCAAATGAGAAATTAAGCCCTTACCATTAATCCATTTGGCTTCTGGGTTATGAACTATGAGCTCTTTTCTGAAGAGGTCATCCAAGGACAATCTTGTTTCTGAAGAATTTGCAAGTTCATCTAAAGTAAAGGTAACAACATCATTTTAGACTGTTATTAAAAGCAATATATTCATTGTAGTTTGTAAAACATCAGAATTACAGAACTAGAATACATAATTCAAAGGTCCTGCTGAAATCAGTAACAATATTTTGCTAACTTTTTTCAATATTTGAAGACATTTCCTCTTCATTCACTAAAGCTTTGGAAAACAAAGCCCTGTAACCTGGCTTTTCATTATACTGGTAGTGTGTGGCAAACCCTGCTCCCACAGCCCTCCACCATAAATGTGATTCTGTGTGAATACAAACCAATAAAAAACTGTCTCAACAGCCAAAGGATGCCAGTGTCACTGACCACCTTATATAGAGAAACTAAGTAAAACACTCCTACAAGTAAATTTGGAACCAATATCACCTGTTCTACAAGCTAAATATAAAACACACACAAAATAAAAGAAATCTCTGCTTGCTCACTAGTGATAAGCACAACACAACATTTGGCTAGCTGCCTTGTGTTTTTCCAAAACATGAGAGAACCAAGTAATATAGTGATTCTGGACATTAGCCAACAGCGATTTCCAAAACAAAAAAGTAAGTTGCCAGCTCCTGAAATAATTTCCATGCTTCCATGAAAGAAAGAGGCAGTGTGCTAAATTAGACCTTTCTTGTGCTGTAGGATAAACAAATTAAAAATACCTGAAATTCAACAGTGAACTGTCACATTAACTATGAAGTCAGGGGTACAATTAGAGCAAAAGTTTTGCTGTCAAAACATAAAGTTTTCAATGAGCATTTATTTCTACCATCTATACCCTTCCCCTAACTGCTTGAGAATAAGCTGTTTGCTGTTGGTTCAGAGAATATTTAACATTTGCTGTTTAGGAGAACAGCAGCTGCCAGAAGCTGTGTTAGGCACGCACTAGCAAAAACAGGCACCTGTGCACTTCCTACACACCCACCAGAGCGATGCCCAGTCAGGTTTTTTACTTATTTTATCATTACTGGTAGGGTTTGCATAGACTACTGTGGTATTTGCTCCATGAGCTTGTCCTGCCAGTGTGTCAGGCATCCACCTTGTCCCCAAGATGAATTTTTGCTAGGTTTTGTCCTTACAGATTGCTAACATTAAGCAGCACCAACTGGTGACAGAACCAGAGAAAGAGAACATCTAGAATCAAAGCAGTCAGTGAACCATCTTATTACACTGATGTCACCCCAACATGTTACCAGCATATTTTAAACAAGGTAAAGCATTTTGTAAATACCATATCCTGTAACACATTTCAGATTAAAATGTGACCCCCTCTTCAGTGAATAAAGTCCATCAGTTTCACTACTGGTTTTTATTCAGTCAAGTTTCTCAATTAAAGGCTCAGCAGAAAACTTCCTGGAACTAACACTAAGATGATTTTTTTTCCTATTTAAATGTGAGCCCTGCCTACTCCATTTAGTACTAACAAGGCACACCCTTGCTGCACTAAAAAACCCCTCTTTTTTAATGCACATCATACATGTACAATAAACACGAGGCCATCAGAGCTGCTCACGCCATGGCACCGCTGCATTTTGTACACACCTCCCTCCCAGGTCTCAGCAGGGTCCTGGTAAGCACCTACTCACTGTAATAAACTCTTCCTGCACTTGATGTCTTGTAAGGCTAAGCATGCAGAGTTGTTTAAATCCTCTCTCATAAGACAAACATTCTAATCTGTAAATAAGATTTTTGCTCTCTTCCTGCCTTCCAGGGATCAAAACAGCCTGTTTGGGGTTTTTTTAGTCTCTAAGTCCAGCATGGGATACAATATTCCACTAACAGTCTTACTAGAGCTTTACGGCAGAGTAACATTATCTCCCTTGATTTATACCTAATCCCTCTGTTTACACATCATGGGACCTTGTTAGCTCTTCCTCCTGCCACCCACTGTGTTTTTATCTTCAAAGTAAGCACATGTTTTTATATATGCTCTGCTCAGCTCCATGAACACATCCCTTGTTTTCAAAACACTACTTCTGATTTAACACCATCAAATACTGGTCCTTTCATTATGTCCATTTGCTCCTTTCTCCATAACCTTCCTGACTACCTACCCTCAACAAGCTGTTTTCCATCACCTGTTTTGATTCAACAAACCCCAGTCCTGGTGTTGTTTATAATCTCAAAGTGTTCCCCTTCTAACCTTTCTCGAGTCTGTTTCTATTTATTGTGACCCCTTATACCCTGACAGTTTGCCAACTATCAATCAAGCTCACACAAGCTGTTATATTGCCAAAAATTGTCTTACCCAAGACAGTTTCGTTTTCACGGATTTTTCTTTTAACTGCTTTAATAAAAATCACTAAAACAATACATCAGCCGTGTACAGAAAGACTATCAGAGAAGAAAGCTACCCTGGCTCTGCTCTCTAATTCATAAGCCTGCCAAGCAACCTGGATATAAAATGGATTTAAAGGTAATTTTTAAAATTGCTGTTAGCATTTCTAAACTGAAAAAACCCAACCTGGCAGGTACTGGACATTTGAAAAGTACTTCTTTTTCCTAATGCTGTCACTACCGAACTAGAGCTTTATTTATAATCCTTGACACTGGCTTTACACTCTGTCAATAACTCACATTATACAAATGTGAAGGAAAATGTTGATTTGACATCAAAAGGCTCTAAAATACTCATTTAATCTTCCAAAATCCCTAGTTCATGTGTGGCAAGATTATTTACATAGGCATCATGTGAACTCTGAAAACCCTCTACTGAGTTAATCACAGAAGAGTTTAGGCTGGAAGGGACCTCAGGGATGACCTAGTTCCAACCCCCTTTCTTGGGCAGGAACACGTCTCACTAGACCAGGCTGCTCAAAGCCCCATCCAACCTGGCCTTGAACACTTCCAGGGAAGGGGCATCCACAACCGCCCTGGGCAACCTGTTACAGTGTGTCGTCAACCTCATGCCTCCCACTAGACCACATTGCTGGTTTAAAGGCAGGAATGGAGGCACTGACACCAGCAAACCTACCTATGAATATCCCAGCATGTTCAGGTGTGGGATAAAACTTCAAACACACGAGAACAGACTAAAGGCAGAACAAGAAATGTACCTGTGTTGCATCTGACATACAAACCAACTGATGGCATCTTCTGAACAACTATTTCTGTCTTCACTGGCCAGTAACTCCCAATACTTAAAAATTAAGTTACATTCAGAAGTTTGTTCCTAGGGTGTACTACTCTTTTCTTCTCTCTTAAGTATGTCTCCAGTAATCATCTCAAAATATTACACAAAAATCAAAACTAAATTGCTGCAGAAGACAGACAGGCCCCTGTTCTGCAACTCCCAAGTTTTTCATACACTAGTCCCTTACTTTAACATGAGTAACCTCATTCTTTGCTACCTTCATGCGTTTTCTTTGTCATGGCACTTCAGTAATTGTGAAGACCACCAGCAGGTAGACTTCCAAAACCACAACCATAATCACAACACAAAATAGTCCATATTTTTGAGATACCACTGAGTCAAAATATGTCTCATTCAAACACTCCCTGCTCATAACTGTACATTCAAGTTTTATGTAATAAAAAAAATCAAGAATTCGCATTTAGTTTTAACATCCCTTGTATCTTTAGCAGAAGCTAAAGCTTCTTTAAAGCCTTCTGTATAATTTACACAGAAGATTTTCTTTCAAAAGCTTATTTTAAAAGCATTGACCCCTCTATTAAAGACATGAATGCTGCTGCTCAATGGTTGAGTGAAGACAAATGACGACTTCTAAAGTGTACATGAACCTAAAAGTTTCTTACCTGTGGACAAAGCAATATATAAATAAATGCTTGCCTTCACAAAACTTTCAACAAAACAATCAGTCCTCTAAATTTAATCTGAAATTGTTATCACCTCCATAAAAGGAAGCAGCATGATGTACAGTATTTAGGGGAAATTACATGAAAACTAAAAAGCACCCACTGGTACAGGCAGAATTAAATAGGGAAAGAAAGATCTGATGCTCAAAATAGTATTAGAAATGAAAAGCAATGCACTCTGAACCATCCCAAGGTACTGCACTGAACTTCATCATTCAGATCTATATTGTATGAGAATTTGCAAAATTACATACTTATGAAGAGATTGGTGGCACCTTAGAACTGAGCACTCTGCAACAGTCAAGCCTAGGAGAGATTCTGTATGTTTTTCCTCCCTTAAGATATCTTAAATATCTTCAGACCAGGTAACTTCAAGCTACAGTGATCAGTACATGCCAGCCAAGTAGCAGAGCACCAGCAAAGGGGGGCACAGCACGCTTTAGGATCAAAACAGGGAAAGGAGCTGTCCTACAATTTACCCACAAAGCTCTCCTTGGTATCTGTTTCCAGACTGCAAGAAACCCCAGTTTTACAGACAAAGATCTTTCTGGGAAACACGTTTTTATTTATATCAAGCTCTGCAGTCTCTATGGGATATCTTAAAGCATCTGAGCTGACAGAACTAGTTTTCACTTGCATGACTTAAACTGAAATGTAGGTCCCAGCTTACATCAAGTTTTCAAGAAAGCTCTCTGGATTTTGAAACAGCCTCAGAGATGTTATAATACATTGAGCTTTTTTTAATATGTTAAAAAACCCCACAACATTTCCCTGGGCTGCCTATTCATTTTTTCCACAAGTGCCTTCAAAGACTGAAATTTAAGTTTTTACATCATTAATAATTCTATATAGATGCAAGAGCTACAGCTGATGTTTATTATTGTGAATTCCAGGATAACACTTCTGAGAGTCTACCCATGTTTCAAAGTCACCTACCCTTGAAAAGAAAAATCTCCTCTCTTTAAGTGTATGCAGATACGCCGTTTGCCCTCTGCATCTGTTTTTATTAGTCCCCAAAGAAAATCCCATACACTGGGACTGCAGCAGCACAACTTTTTCTTTTATTTTCCCCCTAAAAATGTTCTAAGTGTAAATAAGCAATCATTTCTTTACCATTCCCTGGGCACCACCAGGCTTATACAGTAGATAGGTGTACAAAACAGAGGAAGCAGAAGAGTCTGTAGCATTTCTAAATTCTCTTTGTTCCCTCTGACTAGAAAAGCTTTTTTTCCACTTTTCCTTCCATCTGACCACCTTCCTTTCAAGCAGCAGCACACTACTGCTGTACTTGCTCATGCACTTCCCTTGGTGATTCCATCCAGTGGCCACATTGTCTGGAACCATCATTTAACTAAAAAGCACTTTACTAATGTTTTGCTTTATACTAACTGAGTGCTTGCATCGCAGAACATCTGCAGGCCAATATTTACTCCCTAGGCCTGACATACAAATCAGGCACTTTACACTGTCACTTCAGATCTGACAAAAAGAATTCAAAGGTTTGCTCTCTTTCTTTAAAAGTTGTGCAGTGGGTTCTCTTGGCTTCTTAGACATAGTTAAATTGTTCCTGCCCCAACATAAAAAAGAAAATATTTAGAAAAACAACTCGGATCAAATTAGAAAAAATATATTAACCATAATTATTTGTATGTTTGTCTGCTTTTTTTGTCTACTCCTTTCTCTGCTCCCCTTTTTTTATTTTGCAAATGAACCATTAAGTAATTTCCCCACTCTTTTGTTTTTGAAAGACATAGCAAGAAGCATGCACATGTATGTATGAAAGACTACTCTTTTGATCTAGGGAGAAGATTCATTCTCAGCTTTCCAGAACATTCAGTTTCCTCTTAGACTCATCTGTGAATCTCAAATTACACAAGACACATGTGGCAGCATCTTGAAGTCAGCTCAAAGTTGCTGGGGCTAAGGAGGATTGCTTGTAGCCATCTCAAGGCTGACACAATCCTAAGGACCTGCTGTTAAAGCCAAATGGTTCTGCCTCAGAAGACCTCTGCGGTAACTCGAGTTCCATAAGCATCAAATTCAGTAGCAGGCAGAAGTTAAAAATATTTAAGGGCAACAGATACTTTATATGTCATTTTAGTAACTGCATTATGAATCACACACGTTCAGTAAGGTAAAACAAAGAAGTAGGTTACCTGGGGTTAAAAGAATGACAGACATAGTGATGAGTGAACAAACAACTAGAATCACCAGCAGCGCAATAGCAATTCCTTTCCAGTTCCTCTGCGGAGGGCTGTTACTCCCAAGTTCCTACAAGAATGGAAGAAAATAAAATAAAAGGAAAAGACCATGTTTCATAATCATACATTTCTAGATGTATTAGTGATAGGATTAGTGCTCTGTGCATATTCATAATTACAGCATGGGAGGTGACCAGGATCCCTCCTCTCTCAACAGCACACACAGTCATCCAGAGGTGTGTAACTACTACACTTTTTAATAGATATCTCCCTTTTTTCAAAATACAAATATATGTAATTTTATACTCCTAAGAGACAAGGAAATGAGCTTACACAAGCTGTCCAAAATACGACTGTGTTAAAATGTGCTGAACATAAACCTCAGGACAATATCAACTAGCAGTTCATAACACAATTATGGAAATGAAAATGTAGCAATTTAGTGCAATCCCACCCAGCGCAGTATGGACCATAAAGGTTTAAATACAGATCCTTCCTAATGCACACTAGTAAACTTATTTGTAATAGAAAACATTTACAAAACTGCCTAAGGCTCCAAATACTCCATCTGTAGCCACACAGCTCTTCTCTGTACAACAGATCAACTGTAAACTGCTCCCCCATTACTCATAAAAACCCTACTGTTACTTCTAAAAAATGCTAGATGAATGTGTCTGTAACTATTACAACACTTAAGCCTACATCCTCCATGGTTACATCTTTAACTCCTGTTAAGTCAGTGGTAGCAACGCGTTGCCTGTGTTCATGACAGTCAGAGAGACATAATAGCAAAAGCAGTAAGACAAGTGGTTCATGCAATCCTAACTTTCTCTCATGAAAAACAACCCTTCTTTTTTTCATCTATAACTGATAAACATCACTTTTTCCTCTGCCACAATTACCCATACCTTTATTATCTCAAAATTAAATTACTTCAGGAATAATCCGTGAAAAGAAACTTGGGAGGAACTTCTCAGACAATCCCAGTTTAGCCTGCTTACAAAACTAGGTTACGCCAGTGCTTCCTGGACTGCAAAAGCTTCCACTAAGCTCCACCTAAATGCTGAGTAGGGTACAAAGTGTGAGATTTAGCTCTCAATTGCTGTTGGAGAGATCAAGATGTAAAAAGCCTCCCTCGCCATCCTGCTGCTATAATGTGCTTTCAGCAGAGCCCTGCAAGGCCACCTCTCCTCTGAATGCACACGGAGTGACATCAAACATGAGAGAGTCTCTCCTGTTTAGTTGGGATCCTCTGTTTGTTAATCTTGCAAATACACAGCAAGAGTTTCCTTGTATCTTTCCCCTTCTGCTAGACGAAAGGGCAGAGGAATGGGGGTAACCCTGTCATGTTGGCCGTCCTGTTTAATGGGGAGGACCAAAGCATAGGAAGCACCTCCTCCTATATTTTAGACATTTCCAAAGGCATATTAATATTTTTTTCACATACATATTATTTCATTTTGGTTTTCTAACTTACAAATGATGTTTTAACAACAGCAGATGACAATGTTCTTGTGACTTCTCAGCTGCTGTGCCCAACACCATACACCATCCAGAAGAGCATCTCTAACAGTGTCCTTACTATTGGCTTTTTTAACCTCTGTTCAATTCCACCCGTAAAAGACAGCTTTTCCCCAGAAGACCCAAGGAGAATCCCCCCTACAAAGTCTTTTTGAAATTTCAATCCAGTCTCACAGGAACCTCTGTCTGTGACAGCTCCAAGAAGGAGACCCCAACATCCCCCCCCCCCCCCCAATCACTGCTGCCCACTGAGGCCCAGTCTCCTGCCTAGCATGGACCTGCTCATTTTAGAAACTTTTAACCTCACCAGAGGGAGGAAGAGCCATGCAGTTTAAACCTCAGGCAACAGTGGTCTCCTTCACCCAACAACCCACCACTGCACCAGCTCGGGCCCAGTGGCAAATGGACACCAGCTGTGCCCTCCTGGTGCCTCTAAGAGTAATTGTATTTTCAGATGCCCTCTTCCGTGACGATACTGCTTGAATGGCCGGTAACAGATGAGTTTTGATTACAGCACGCAGAAGGACATCACTGTCATGTCCACATTTACTTTTTACCTAAAGGTCAGGGCTTCCATAGACAGGGAAATATGGTGTAAGCAGAAGCCATCTAATTTCTTTCTCTAACCCTTCACTCCTGTTTCCCAAGCCTTTGAAAACATGCCTGCTCCCATCATTTTCTGCAGCTGCTCTTGACTCATTCTTATCTCATTAAATACTTATCACCAGAGCAACTTCCTGACTAGCTGGTCTTCAAAGCCTGCACGATGGCTTCACAAGGTGATGCTTAGGGTACAAGGATTGAATGCCTCGATCCTTTCTAGAGAGCCACGACCATGTGGACATTGCAAGGTTCTCCAGCCTTGCAATGCAAACATGGACCCAAGCTATTATTTTTCCTTAAGTAAGAATTATTTTGAAGTTATTAGCACAATTTAGAAAATATGAACTTATTCTAAACAAACCAGTATAAACCTTATTCTCATGACACTTAACAAAGCTAAACTGTAATAAAAGAACTAGCAGCTCCTACAAGCAAGTAGCAGTGAGAAAACAGTAGTTAGTGTCAGAGAATCATGAAAAGCTATTCCAAAGGATTGCATTAAAACACCAGAGGCTGGACAACCTGATGAATGTACCAAAGCCTCTAAAAATATGTACCAAGAGCTCATTATTCAGAAGGTTCTTCTCTGCAGACACATATTGTTCTGTTTCTAAAAATAAAGCTCTGTTTTATATTCTGCAAACTTTTGCAAGGAGAATATCAAATGGATAGATCTAGTATTGAGCACACAAAGCCTACTGGTACCCACAGTGAGAAAAAAGGCAGGTGCCAGCTATCTGAAAGTCCTGGAGACTGGGATTAAAAAGAAAGACTTATCTCTGAGAGTAAAGTACTTGGTGTAAATATTTTGATAAAATGTATTACTTCTTCCTAATTATTAGAAGTAAGAGTGAAGTTCTTGGTTTTAATATCTTGATAGAGTGAATGACTTTTTCCAAATTATTAGAAGGTATTAAAAGGTCATGATAAATATTCAGTTTTGAGCGACAACATTCTGGTAAGATGATTGTGAAGTTAATGTGCACTAACAAAGACAACTTAATGAGGTATTAGAAAAATTCCTCTAATCAGGTGAACTCATAGAACCAGTATCAAGGACATCTCCAACCATCTCCAACTTCTTGATGTTAACCGATGCAACCCTTGGATTATAACTTCCGAAGTTTTCAAACAGAGTAAGTTGCTGTTCTTCAACGATGACATATTGATAGCCTTGCACTGCTTTTCAAAATGGCCATGAGCAAAAGGCAAGCAGATTTTACACCATGTATCACTGGCAAGTCAGAAGCTGTCATTTTTGAGTATGAAGATAGAGGCATTCAAGAGGAAACATCAGATACATCCATGAAGCAGGAAGCTTTTGACAAGATATAGTTTCCCCATAACTAACTGCTAACTGACGCAGAACAACAATGAATGCGCAGATGGAGATTTAAGGAGCTAATCTTCTAAACAAGTTCTACTATTAATGTGGTTTGAATGAATTTAAGTTTTTGAATATGGTGGTTTATATGATATTATCTATAATGTGATTGTAGATTTTACAGTCTAATGAATCAGAAAATGTTTGTTCAAAGCATAATGTAAGTGCAAGTTTTCTCATTATTTAAAGTACATTTCCTACAAATCATCTAATTGCATTGTTGCCAAAAATTATGCTCTAGTATACCTATTGCTGAATTTCTGATTGAGCAGTGTACCCAGGTGGCCAAGAAAGCCTATGGCATCCTAGCCTGTGTCAGGACTAGTGTAACAAGGAGGAGTAGGGAGGTGATGGTGCCCTTATACTCTGTACTCTGCACCTTGAGTACTGTGTCCAGTTTTGGACACCACAGTATAAGGATATTGAGGTGCTGGAGTGTTGTCCAGAAAAGGGCAGCAAAGCTGGTGAGAGCTCTGGAAAACAGGCCCTAAAAAGTGTGGCTGAGGGAACTGGGGTTATTTAGCCTAGAGAAGAGACTGTATTGCTTTCTACAACTACCTAAAAGGAGGTTGTAGTGAGGCTGGTGCTGGTCTCTTCTCCCAAATTACTAATGATAGAATGAGAGGAAATGGTCTCAAGTTTCTTCTTTAGGAAGAAATTCTTTACTGAGAGAATGTTTAGACACTGGAACCGGCTGCTCAGGGAGATGGTAGAGTCACCATCCCTGGAAGTACAACCGTTTAAAAAATTAGTAGATAAAGCACTTGAGACTATGGTCTAGCATTTAGGGAGATGTTGGGATGCAGGCTGGACTTGCTGACCCTAGAGGTCCTTTCCAGTCATGAGGAAAGCCAGTGCTTCTGGCCTATCCCATGTCAAATGCTAAAGACCATTTCACCATGAGCTTTCAATCACTACCATCAGTGAACTACACATATGCAAACAGGACGAGCTTCTAGCCTAAGACCATAAATTTTCTGCCCTGTGGTTGTCTCCATTTAGCCTCTATTGAAAAGTCCCATAAAAGAAAAGGAGTAACTTGCTGCTGTCAGACTAGTTTTACAAAAACAGCTATTATATGGCATTACAGAGGTTGCAAACGGTGTAATTAAGTATTCCCATCAAAATCTTGCAAAGGCAATGAAATAAAAGGTTAAAATGTAAAATAAAATTGAAAAGACTGGGTGCAAGAGGTTTGACAGGTTGTGGCTGTCGAAGGACAGTGTGAGTCATTTCTACCCTTCAGCATCTCTGTATGCTAAATCTCCACTGCAAAACAAGCTATTTCAGAGGGACATGCTGAAGAACTATACCCAGCAAGTACACAAAATAAATATAAATCAAACATGCTGAAGCATTTTTCTCTTTTCTAGGCTGCATTCTAAATATATACTGCCTGTCTAAATGCAATATACTCACTGATGATGAACTGATTCACTAAAAGCATGAAAATCTTTCTATCAGGATATGGCTTTGAATTTCCCAATCTATGGTGCATAAACTGATCCAGCAGTTCTGAGGAGCTGTTCTCTATTTTTGAACAAAACACAGTCTGATGTGAATGTTTCATCTTGAAAATAGAAAACTACAGAACTACCTCCACAATAGATATTACACCTGAATGTCACAAGAAGATATAACTCAAGTTCCTATTACAAATAGAAACAGACCTGGACAGGCTGGAGAGCTGAGCAGAGAGAAATGTAATGAGGTATAACAAGGGTAAGTGCAGAGTCTTGCATGTGGGCAAGAACAACCCCAGGTACCAGTATAGGTTGGGGACTGACCTGTTGGAAAGCAGTGTAGGAGAAAGGGACCTGGGGGTCCTGGTAGACAGCAGGACAACTATGAGCCAGCAATGTGCTCTTGTGGCCAAGAGGGCCAACAGCATTGTGGGGTGGATCAGAATGGGGGTGGTTAGCAGATGGAGAGAGGTTCTTCTCCCCCTCTACTCTGCACTGCTGACACCACATCTGGAGTATTGTGTCCAGTTGTGGGCTCCTCAGGTCAAGAAGGACACGGAGCTGCTGGAGGGTGTCCAGTGTAGAGCCACAAAGATGATGAAGTAGAACACCTCCCTTATGAGGAAATGCTGAGTGATCTGGGTCTCTTTAGCTTGGACAAGAGGAGCCTGAAGGCTGACCTTATTAATGTCTATAAATATGTTAGGGCTGGGTGTCAGGAGGATAGAGCCAGGCTCTTCTCAATGTCATCTAATGACAGGACAAGGGGCAGTGGGTGCAAGCTCAAACACAGGAGGTTCCATATAAATATCAGAAGGAACTTCTTCCCAGTGAGGGTGACAGAGCACTGGAACAGGCTGCCCAGGGTTGTGGAGTCTCCTTCTCTGGACATGTTTAAAACCTGCCTGGATGTGTTCCTGTGCAACTTGGTCTAAGTCATCCTGCTATTTCAGGGGGATTAGCCTAGATGATCTTCCAAGGTCCCTTCCAATCCATAAGGATTTTATGATTCTATGATTCCATGTGCACACACCATTCCACAGAAGATATTACTTGAGTCCTTAATTCAAGTAGATCTTTCTCTCTTGGGCGTCTGATCTTTTGTACATGTTAGTGGCAACAAAGCTTTTTTGAGAGAAGAGTTGAACAGAGTCCTTAATGTTGAGTCTAATTATCCAGCCCCTCTGCTGTGGATCAGGCTTTTCTAGTGACTGTTCCTGCGATTTGATATGTGTTAGAAGCACTAACATTAAGCAACATTTCGACTTGGGGAAGAGTAGCTGGAGAGCAGCCTGTGGGAAAAGGACCTGGGTGTGTTGGTGGACAGCAGGCTGAACAGGAGCCAGCAGGGTGCCCAGGTGGCCATGAAGGCCAATGGCATCCTGGCCTAGATCAGGAACAGCCAGGAGTAGGGAGGTGAGGGTGCCCCTGTACTCTGCACTTGTGAAACTGCACCTTGAGTACTGGGTCCAGTTTTAGGTGCCACGGTTTCAGAAGGATAATAAGGGGATAGATTGGGGCCAGAGAAGTGCAGTGAGGCTGGGGAAAAGGCCATGAAGAGCAGCTAAGGGAACTGGGGTTATTTAGTCTAGAGAAGAGGAGGCTGAGAGGAGACCACCTTGGTCTCTACAGCTACCTACAAGGAGGTTGTAGCGAGGCTGGTACTGGTCTATTCTCCCAAGACTCTCCTCCCAAATTCCTCATGATAGAACAATGGGAAATGGCCTTTAGCTGTGTCGGGAGAGGTTTAGACTGGACCTAAGGAAGAAGTTCTTTCCTGAGAGAGTGATTGGGCATCAGACCAGCCTGCCCAGGGAGGTGGTAGAGACTCCATCCCTGAAGGTGTCCAAAAACAGAGTAGCTAGAGCACTTGAGGCCATGATATAGGGCAGGGGTCCTCAAACTTTTTAAACAGCGGGCTAGTTCACTGTCCCCCAGACAGTGTCGGGGGCCGGGCTATAGTTTGCGCTGCCTGGTTTGTCCCGCCTGGGAGCTGGAGGGAGGGAGGGAGAGACAGGGGAGCTGCCCACCTCAGCCCGGCCGTGCAGTCGGCAGGAAATCATCTGCGGCTGCTCGGTTTCCACCCCCCAATCCCCGGCGGGGGCAGGGTAAATACCGGTGGGCTGCATTGGAGACCCTGGGGGGGCCGTATCCCCTGGTTAGGGAGCTGTTGGGCTGAGGTCTGGACTTCACAGTCCTGGAGGTCCTTTCCTGTCATGATGACTCTATGATTTTGTATCAACTGATATAGAAAAGGAACATAATTATAATTTAAGAGGGCTGTTTTCTGTTTAGTAGTACTGGGGTTATTGACTAGGATAACAGAGTTATGTAAAATTAATAAGTGTAGTACCTTAAAAAAAATAAGAAAAACCCACAAAAAACCACCTCCAATTGTTTCCATGGTTTTGTCTGCATAAACTGACAATCTTTTTCATAAGCAGCACAGCTAGAAAAAACCTCACAGCTTCTTTTACAGAGTTTCACAGTTTTATTGGTAATCAATGAGGATAAAGCCTCTAAGACAATTTTTTTCTAGCAAGCAAATACAACTAAGGAGACAACAAAGATCAGACAATATTGCTCTACTGTCACATTAGTAAGTTCAAATTTTTAAAAATTTGCTTAATTGCTTTTTCCAGATGTCTTAGAAAACTAGGTAAACCACAACAGAGTTTCTACCATGGAAATAATGACAGTAGTTCTAACAGACTGCCTGGCACAAGAAGGCACACTGAAAGTCACTGGCTAAATCCTGGGGTCTAAAGAGAAGCTCTGCCAGGCCTTTCTGGAAGAGGTGGGTTAGGTAAAGTACATTACCCCCTTTGGGAGAAGAAATGAAAAGTCAGCTTCTACAGACAAGCTAATCCCAAGAACTGGCTTTTTACTAAACTGCTTTTTCTCACAGAACTACCTGCCCCTGTTTCAATCAGCCTAGCTGATGAACGGTGTGATGAGCCAAATATAGAAAACATTCATAAAAACTACAACACAAGAATTCCACCAGTTTTAACTATTTCCTCTGGGTACAGCTCAAAGCAAAAGCAGAGATTCTTAGTTCTGTAGTCTGGAGTGAACTCCACCAGGCTGACACACCCAGTGGTACAAGTGCATGTGTTGGTGCTTACCCCTACAGAAAACCCATCAGCACTGACCTCCACCAGTGAGACACTAAGGGCAGATGAAGGATCTTTGAGAGACCAGGGGCTGTAGTGGTTTCTGCCAGCATAGCATCTTCTGAAGCCCTGCATAAGAGCCTTCTTTTGTCATTAATTTTTTCAAACTGTTCATGTACTGTCCCCAGGACAATGTCTATAGAGTAAAGCTCTATGAAGAATCACAGCTTTCCCTTATTTTAGCAAGAATTTCAGGGACAAAGTTCATTAGGGTAAGAAAAACAAATGTAATTTGCTTTGCAGGAAGAATGAGAATGAGTCTCACTCTGAAGTTTCGATGTAATCATGACAATATCATTTAATGACTTCTCCAGCATCTACTTCATTAAACTCTACCATTTGCATTCTCTAAAACATGAAGAAAAGGTGATAAATATTAAAAGATAATGAGTTTCACGTTGTGTCTCAGGTGGTTTAAGAGACAGATCGAGGATACATTTAATGAAAGACTGCGGTCTTGCCAGAGTTCTTCAGATAGCCAGTCCTGCCGCTGCTATTAAATTGTACCTGCTTTGATTTTGCAGGGAGCTATTTGCAGGGAAATTGCCACAGCAAGCATTCACAATTTGTGATGAAATGCTTGTGTCCATTCCCTCCCAGCTTTTTTGAGTAATCCCATGGCCTAAATAGCATGAGAGACTAAAAGACATCCTCAAAGTGGCACAGGATAGTTAACATCTATTTGCGTAAGTACCTATCATTTCGATCCCTCATGCTCCCTTTACAATTTGCCATGTTAGAAGATCCTGTTGCTCCAGTTCTTGCCTGAATTATTATGGTCATGCAATTACTTTCCCTGTTCAATATCTTCATTCATCAAAACATTGGCACTTCTTTTCACAGCCACTGTAAAATGGCGCTTTCAGAGGAATGCACGAGTCTCCGTCAGCTCTGTAGATAACGGGCATTTTGAAGAGAGAGCAGCTTGTTAGCAATTACCCTGCTTAGACTTGGTGTGGGATTTCAATATGAGAACAATCTGTCTTCTATGATTCATATTTTTATTTCTCTGGACTGCACTGGTAAGAGAAACCCCTCCTTTCACAGAGTCAAAGTGAAAAAACCCAACCAACCACCAAACAAACCAAACCACAGCAAAGAAACCAAAACAAAACCCCCACTGGTCTCAGTAAAAACAATCAAAAAGAATAAATGTGATCGTGTAAGTCATTCTAGGAAAGGTAAGCATCCACACTGCCCATGTATTTTCCTAACCTTACAAAACATTGTGTGGTGTTTTTCAGGCTTAATCATTTTTGTTTTCAGCAGAGACATCCTGGACCTGCAAGTGCATATTCACAGGCTGAATTTTGGTAATTTGGGGATTTTTTTGGAACAGCTTTGTCAAGACTAAGTTCTGACTCCTCAAGGTCAGAGGCATTTATGGCATCTATTTAATACATTATGGCAAGCATTAGGAGTGCATTTCACATCTCACAGCTCATTTTGCAGTGTTCCTTGCCACATTTACTCAAACACAACAAGCTAGCTATTAGACTACACATACAAGTGAAAGCCTAACTTCTAAAGCATTCCACCAAAAGCCCTGTTCAAGTTCTAATCACAGCAGACAGAGACACAAATTTTGGTCACTACTTATACATGCAATAAATTAAAAAAGCAGGTAGAAGATGGGGTCAGCTACACTGCTCAAAACAACATAGCACATGCACAAGTTAAAATCTGTGGCCACCCTTTTTTTATTACTGTTACTAACACAATACCTTTCACATTTGCAGCACAGAAAAGCGTGAGAGGGAAAAAGCAAACTAACCTGGCTCACAGAATTGTAACAACATGTAAAATGCAGGTCATGGAAAATACTGCCATAGGACTGTTGAGCAGCTGGGGCAGAGGGAGACTTGGATCAACAAGAGCAACAATGGATAACACAACTGGTTTATATTTGAAATAAAACTGAGTCATAATACAGAGACAAGCTACAGCAGGCAAGGGAATTGCTGTGGCTTTGGGGAGCTGAGCCGAATACAACACACTTCTATGAAGAGGTGTAATGGCATAAAGAGTTATTGCAGCATCAGAGGCAACTTCATTGCGACTCAGTATTTCAAAGCCGTTGTATCTTTTCATCTCATGTTCACAGTCCTTTAAGGTTTGTTTGTTAAATGTTTCAGATGTAAAAATGCTGCACTCTTTTTCCAGTTCAGCAGAAATAATTGAAGAAATAAGGAGAGTAACATTGTTTTGGCAAGATGTGAATAAGTATCCTGAGACTCAAATCTCCTTGAAAGCGCCCGATACCCATCTGTAGGGACTTTTTCAAGTTCCTGGGTGGAACAGATACTGTAAAGCTGCTACATTAGATATGAATATTTGCAACACTCATCCCCTGAAAATCTCACACTCAGGCAGTTGGTTTGCAAGAGGAGCCACACAACCTTTAGGGGGTCTAAGGCTCACTGTCAGTCCTGGTGTGACTACAGGTTATGATCCTTATGTCCCCATCGAACCAAAGTTCCAACAGTCACAAAGTGCTACATCTTCTCTTCCTCATATAAAATTCATCCTGAAGCTAAATGAGATTTTTGTCTGAGTATGAAAAGCTTTCTGCATCGTGAAGGCTGCCTGCAAGATTACATGGAAATGAAGCAAATGGCTCATTTCCAGTGAGCCCATGCATCATTAGGATCCACCAGAAATCAACAATTCATTTGCCATAATTACTGAAAATTCTCCATGTATTTTACTAAAGCAACTACTACCAAGGGCAGAAAAAGATGGCAAAGCAGCAGACACAAATGCCATTTTATTCCTGTCACTATGATGTAAGGGAAGAAATCTGTATGACTACTGGCACAATCAAATGTGGCCAAAAAGGTACTTCCACATATTTCTATCGATTCAAACTTTAATGAAATGTCACAAGACAGTAACGTATTTCTTGAACTCTCATTACGTCAAAGAAGACTTTCTCAATCAAGTAAAATTACAGAGCTCAAAAAACAGACTATATGTGTTGTAAACCTACAGGTCTTTCTACAGATCTACAAAGTCACTTGCTAGAATTTGTCCTTGCCATTACTCAGAAACTAAATTGCACTTTGCCTGGTATGGATTAAATATATATAAAATGAATGTGAATGTATTTTTATTTCTCAATATATTTGCAGAGAGTTTTTAAAACAGAAGAAGTCTATTTTGGCCACTAATAAGCAGATCTGTTTGACAGCATAACACTGTACCTCAGTGAAGGTTAGGAAAACAGGAAAGGTTATTACACTGTGTAATGTCACAGATGTCAAATTCAGGTTTATGCCACACAATTCTACTATTTAAATTGAAGACATTGCCCCTGTATTTACTGATAGAACATAAAGCTCTGCACTGGAGCATAACTTCAAAATACAACCACTTTTAGGAGAACCAAAATCACGTTTTAGAGTTTCTCATCAGTTGGTAAAGAATGAGAATCTTTACCTGAACCATGTTAAGAATTAACACTCTTAATTTTATGCCCTATAAAAGTTCTTGAGAATGGGTTAGGCATAAACTTGTTTTTTTTTTCCTAGATGAGTGATATTAAATCAGGAGTTGTCAAAATACATATCTAATTTGCAAAAGTTCTTTTGCAAGTTTACAGTGGTATTTTTCTACCCGTTTCAAGATCTACAAAGAAGTAGATTTTGAAGCAAATGAAATAATTAATTTACATCCAGCTTTGCCTTAATAAGCCCTTGTGTGCACATGTCATGCATACGCATGTCACTGAATATCTATACAGATAAACATTCAAAGCAGCATTTCTGTAAATAAAAACCTAAATAAGCCAATGAGTGCCAGCACCAGGAAAGAAAACATTGTAATCTCTGTATGTAGAGGAACTGAAGACAGTAGAAATGTTAGATGGGTTTCCCAAGGTCATGCAAGAATGGTAAACCAGAACCTCTTCACATAAATATTCACAACATGAACTGTAGCAAAGAAAAAGTTAGTTGTCTGTTATCACTGGACTCTGGTTAGGAATTCAGTTTTTAACAGTCCACTTCATCATTAAGTTGGCTGCTTTTCAAAAATCAAATTTTCTTAATAGCAGAGTAACACTAAAATTTTTTAGAAATAAAGATATGGTTGTCTTCTACATTTTGCTGGAGGGAAAAGACCAAAGAGGTGATTGTGTAATTTGCGGATTGGATACGATGTACTACGTTCTACAAAGATAATACATACAATAACCCGCTGGATCCAAGATTACAGTTCACTTAGAAACAATACAAGACCTCACAGAACTAACAACATAACTTTTTTCACATTTACACAGGAGCTTATAAGAAAAGCTTTTGTAGAAAGCCTACAGGTCACCAAAACATCTCCTCGCATACACTCCACTCAATTAAAAAGAAAATGCAGTAGTAGGAGGAAAAAACCCTATCAAAAACTTCTCGGCTGTACAGGATTCATTGATTTCAACACGACACTTCAAGATAATGGAAAAATCCAGCTGACTATTTTTTCACCCTGCAAGCTCTTCTTACCTTACTGGCCAATTCTATCTACATAAAGCACTTCAAAGGCCCTTTATCCATTATGTTTCATGGGGAAATGTGAACACACGGTAATGTGATAGCTCTGGAAAGATCTACAGAAAAATGGAATGCCTCTTGGTGAGACCCTCTTCTGCAGGTCTACCACGCGGGCATGCCCAGCAGCACTTAACCTAGGGCAAAATTCAGCAGAGGAAATGGAAAAAAAATGAAAAGATTTAATTCTTTTCTTCTCAACTAGAGTGAGTTACATTAGTTCAACTCTTAAGATTTTGCAGTTTAGGGGTTTTTTTATTTTTAATCCACTACAGGTAAGCAGAAGGGGTGAAACGTAAGTTGAGAGGTAACATGAGATGTTAAACAGTGCTGGTCCTATTACTATTCTCCAAGGAATCAATGGGTTGAAGCACTACTGGATCATATTCAGTCTTTGTCAACCAGCACATTCAGGTCATTCTCTGCCTGTCAGATTTCCAGCTACTCTTCTTCCAGCCTGAAGCATTCCATTGGGTTGTTGTGACTCAGGTGCAGGACCCAGCACTCAGCCTTGTTGAACCTCATACATTTGGCCTCAGTTCATCTATCCAGCCTGTCCAGATCTCCCTTTAAAGCCTCTCAACCTCCAGGCAGGCTGACCTATCCACCTAACTTGGTGTCATCTTCAAACTTACTGAGAGTGCACTCAGTCCTTTCAATGAGCGCTAAAACGAAACTCTTTCTGAGACACATTCCTGTGTAGCTTTTACTGTATGGGAAAGATAAGCAGAAGCAAGGAATAAGAGAAATCAGTTGTAGTGTGTATTTGTAAAATACTCGTGACAGAAGAGCACTCTGATTGAGAGGGGCTGGTATACAAAGAATATTTTTATGGGCTCTGTCATGCTCTTAACTAGAGAACAACAGAAAGCTCTGTGAAGAGCAATGATATCATCACACACCCCAAATGCAGCTTAGTATTTTTACTTATAAAGGTGAGAGAATATCACTGAATCTCTAATTTTATTAGATATTCAATTAAACTAGAGGTTTTGATGTAGAGCAGGGAATGAATGGTCCCTTCCATTTTCTCTGGAGTAATGTCTTTTTCCCAGCTCATTCCCATGACAAATAAGGCAAGGATGATTTTCATACAACATGTATTACCTATTTCTTTTTAATGTCCTGTCATTTTTCAAAGTTATAAGAGTTTTATATCATTAGATGTCAGTTAAGGAGAACCTGAGAAAGATGACATAGAGGTGGGTATCCCACCCCTGGCAGAGCTGTTACCCTAAAGTGCATGAGAAGTGAGTGCTCTGAAGGTACATTTGCTGTCCAGTACTAACAACAGATACTCAGTTCAAAATATCTCCTTGGCTGTGAAATTCAATATAAGAGCCAAATAATTCCTTCAGATTCACATCAACAACTCCTACTGAAATTAAATGTCTGGAGGCAGAGGGCAATATCTGACTGAAATGAAGTTGTTGGGCTACAAGACTATAATACTGTGGCTGTCTTATGTACACTTAGAGACACACTGTAGGTTTTAAAGGAAATGTTTTCCTGTACTACTCCATGATTGTCCAGATTAATAAAGAAATGTCAACCTTTATTTCCTTTTTCTAAATACATGTAATGATTTGCTTATTTTTTAATGAGACCAAGTAAACATATTTATCTGTCCTCAAAAACAAGCTACTGTAAGTAAGAATTTAGAATTACATGGATAACTAGCATAAATAACTCATTAAATAAGCTGCAAAAGGAGAGCTTTTCCAGACTCTCACCATGCAAATATGAGTTCAGAGGTGACTCTGAATGTTCATAAAATACAAATCACTTTCAGAGAAGAGACAGGAAAAAAGCAAATTAAAACAAACAAACCACCCACAGAACATAAGTGTGGATTTCTTCACAGATAAGTGGCAGTCATTAACAAATGCCTTTTCAAATTTTTGGAAACCTGACAAGAATTATTTTGTAGCTAATTCACAACAGGGGAATGGTATCAGCAGTTCTGGCTTGGTTAATACCTGGTATTTGCAGGAAAATTTCCTTCTTCACCTTTTCTGCTGATTCTACACCTGTGGATGTTTGTCCTGTTTGCTACAGCTCATAACACTGTATTTTCCTTATGGCCTGTGGCTAACTGAATGAGCCTTCATACCTTGGTCCCCTTTGTGCAAACAATTTATTACATGTTCTGGGAGCAGCTATAACTCATTCTAGCTGTTCCCACAGGATCAGAACTTTGGATAGCATTAAAACAAGCCCAAATATCCCTAAAGTTGACCCAACAGACACCAAGTGACAAAATTAGCTACAGGCTGCACCCATCATTTCTGGCTACATAAGTTGGAGGAAACAACTCCTCAAGCCAAAGATTGTGGGGACAAGCAGCTAGAGCCTCATGCCTCTTTGCAGGGTACATGGGGGATTGGACTAGATGATCTTTGAGGTCCCTTCCAATGCCTAATGATTCTATGATTCTATGACATTGAAAACACACACCAACCACTGAAGTAGCTACACTACATAACATCTGGTGTGAAAACGAAGCCCAGCGACTGAACACTATCCTTTGTAACTTCCCCACCACCACTGTCAGAAGACAGGAAAAAAAAAAACCGCATTAAAAAAAAGAAACAAACAGGGCAAAACACCTCAAAACTGGCTCTAACGAAACTGACTCCAACACAAGTTGGTCTAATGGAAAAGTGACCTCAAAACCCGACATTTCCTCTCTCCAGCCCCTGTTTATATTGGTCATCATAACATTCACAAATAACCGCATCACACCTCTCAGCCACAGCACAACCCCAGGCATTTTTCTGTGCATCATCTTATCATTTAGACTTTCTTGGAAGCGAATGGGAACAAGTCCCAGTGATGTTTTTTCATGTAAATTAGTGTCAATAAAAAAAGCTCAGCTTTTGAAATACAATCAGTCAGTAACCTGGAGTCCTATTTCCTTCAATGTTTTCTGCAGAAGTCTTTGAGGTCACGAAACCGGCTTATCACACGCTTGGAAGTGAAGCACCGAGCTCAGCAGTTCATCAAGACTACCTGTCTCCAACAGAATCACTGCAAGACAACACGATATTTTAATCACATGGATGTTTCAACATGATGCAGTGGAAGAGACTGAAGCAATACGTCCTACAGGAAAAGCATTTGCAGTTTCTAATCCAGTACCACAACAACCATGTATCTACACTGCTGATGTTATTCTTAATTAAAATACATAACGTAGTTGAGTACTGTAAACGAGAGCAATTTTCTAAGAGTCATTTTTCTGCCCCAGCAAAACAGATGTTGATGGTAATTGCTCCATTATTTCCCCTACAATAGGAGTCTATATACACATTACTTCAATTATACTGTGTACAATTATAATACAATTGGAAAGCAGAATGTAAACACAGTTTTGCAAGAAAATTTAATTTCGTCTTGATAATTTTATTATCTGAGTATTTTTATTTTGAGCAGTTATAAGGAGTCTTACTACAAACAGATCGTTCTTTAAGAAAGAATGGAAAAATTCAATTTAAAAAACCTGACATCTGAAAACATTCAAGTACCAGTGCAGCAGCAGTAATTGCATATGTCAGCTTTTGGATCAAGAAGCTACTAAAAACATATGAATTAGTTCTTTTGAATGCTTTTACTAAAGAGCCAAACAAAAGTTGCCGTTTACCCAAAAGCTATCTGGATACCACTCAACATTTACAAGAAAGATACCTTCCCTCCCCTTAACCTCCCCTCCCTGACTATATCTGTGTCAGGGGTCCGTGCACTGCAAGACACTGCAATAAGGATGTTTTACTTTCTGTTTTCTATGCGTTCCCTGAGGTTATTAGTTGCACATTTAGGTAACCTCGCAAGTGGGCAATGAAATAAACTGCTGGTGCTTTTGTCAAGTCATTTATTTTAAGGCTGCCACTTCAAATAGTTAAGCATACCAAGCATGAAAAAAAGGGCAAAACCTGGTGTTATTTTTTTTTTTAAAAAAGAGGACCCGTCCTTGCTCTGTAATGCTCACTCATCCAGTAAGTACCACCTTAATGAGGTTACAAATAAAAGAAAAAATGATCCAGATTACAAGTGAAGCTATTGCTGTAGGACACAGGAGAAGAATCAAATCAATGCCTTAACTCTACTGCTAGTTTATGAGGAAATGGCCACAAAAATGCTCGGTGGCTTCCTTCATGACCACATTAGTATTAAGGCTGCAAATCTTTCCTAGTCCTCCACTTGTGCTTTAAATTGAAGGTGCAATTACTTGTTCTCTGACTGCAGACAAGCTGATTTTGAGGCTCCACCAGGTAATTATGCACACAAACAGAAGTAGTCATTGGTGCAATTAATTGCAGCTCAAATGCAGAAGACAGCTTCTGAAACTCCTCATCAGATAGGAAGAGATGGGCATAAGAAAAAGCAGTGGAAGTTCACCCAGCAAAAACAGCACAAGCAACCATGTGCAGCTCTGCCTCCCCAGCAATTACTTTCGTGAACGTGTTTCCAAAAGAGTCGTTCTTACAAGAAAAATAAATTAGAATAAAGCCACTCACATCTCGGAGGAGAATATCTTCATGACCCACATCTATCCTGATCCGGCAGTTAACAGTAGGTAAATTCAGGGCAAACAGATATTGCCAAATAGCGCTAAAACATAAATGTGTGTTTAAAAGAAAAAAGAATCACATTTTCAATTCTTTAGCTGATTTTCAATCATGCATCTTTTATGGGTCACTGTCTTCTGAAATTATGCGTGTAATTTTTATACCGAGTTCAGAGTGATAATCACAGGATGGGTAAAACTTAAGTACTATAAGTGGTAGCAAATTCTGCAAACCGCTAACAAATGTTCTTGCTAATGCTGTCTGAAACAGAAACATAGGAACTGGCAGCAGTCAAAACATGAGCTTGACCCTATTCCTCCTCAGGTCATTTTGCCTTCTACCAAATCACTCCACAAAATTTGACAAGCCTGAAGTATTTTACCAGTTATAAGGGGCTCTGAGCCCGACTGTGGTTTAACAGATCTGGGCACACAGATCAAGGTCAAAATGAAATAACATTCAGAATGAATACGGAGGACATTTTCCATTAAAAAGACAACATGATTATCTCATGCCCTACGTAGTGCATTTCCATTTATTTTTTCTCATTATTTAGAAATTATCTCTCTCAGTTGTCAGCTTCATCCAAGTCTGTATTCAAACTGGGATCATGGGTTTGTCCAAAAGAATGGAAAATTATTTGAGGAAAAAAACCAACATTCAAAAGAGAACAAATTCACAAATAAAAAATGCCATAAGGCTGTCAAAATATGGTGTTTTGTACAGTTAAATTAACCTAAGTAGAAAAATCTTAGCTTAATATCAGTGAGGTATTCCATAGACTAAGACCAGCACGACCCCCATGGTGTATTTCAGAGTACTGCCAGATTTTTATGTCCATTACAGTAGAATAAAACCAATAAGATAAAATTCATTAAGCAGTATTCTAAGTCTTTTTTTTATTCATTTCTTCAGTCCTCAGAAGGTTTTTCATTCTGTCATTGTGCTGCAAAAAAAATATCACCCAACTAAAGGACTGAGGAAATCCATAACCTTCATCTACTCAGTCATTCACAAATGAGATGATAAAAATGACCATCTGAGGTGCAATTACTTCCAGAAGTCTTTAATAATTCTTGAATTCATACCATCTAGCATGATGATTTACCACATATTAGCCAAATTCAGTATCTACTCAAACCTTTTCAACTTCCCCACTACTTTTTTAAGACTTCTGTTTAAATTACTAAAATCATCTTTAACGTTCAATTCATCCAGAAGCCACTTTCCTTACTCTGTTTGGTAAAGCTGGAAGTACAGGCAGAGAACAGCAGGTGTAGCAGGTGATTGAGATTTCATTCCCTTTCCCATTTAGCCCATTATTCTTCTCTTACTCTTGTTTATGTTACTTTTAAGACTGAGAGAGGAGAGTTTAAATTATCTCCATTTCTACAAAAGCTTTCCACGTTACCTTTCTACATTTTACAGACACCATTCACCTCTCTTTCCCCCTCCACAATTCTCATTTTCTCTACATTACAGTTTTACAGTCTAGAAGTATGAGTAGCTCTGTTATCTACAGTGACCATTAAGAACATGAAATATAATGTCCAACCACTCTGCGTTATCAAACGTTTATGGTCATAGAAACACCACCTTACATTTGTTCATATGTATAAATACATAGAGGACCTTCTTGAAAAGGAACAGTATGAAACAGTATTTAAGTAAAAATTCCATTTATGAGCAATGTCACACCATGAAACTAATTCACAGTCACATCACTATATTCTACCCAAAAAAAACTTTAGAAGTAGTATCTATGTCTCATTTTAATGATCTTCAAAGTTACAGTGCCTATGAACCTGGTAAGACTCTTTCAACTGCTCCAGCAGCGAGGCAAGGCTGACTTCTGCCTCTGCCAGTCCCTGTGGATGTTGGCTGACACACAAAGGAACCAGCCCCATCATGGTTCACTAGTGGCAACAGCCTTCAGTGACTCCTGTATCATCATAGTATTTCGAGTACACAATGCAAAGACAATTTACATTCTCTCCAAATACCAGGTAATCTCCAGGATTTAACACTGCAATATTTATTAGCTCACATCAGAAATCATCTGTCAAAAATAAGTAGCACTGCCAATCAAATAAAATACACAGAACTCTGCTGCTGTAGATCCAAATATCTTCTGTCAAGTCCTTCTTTTGAGCTAGCGCAGTACCTTTGAATGAAGGAAGCTATTACGTGTCTTTGCAGTGTTCACAAGGAAATACTACGTTATGTTAAACTTTCTGCACACACAATGAACAGCAGAGTAACTAAAATACAGCTCAACAAACCTGCAAGAACATTGATACTCCTACCCCTTCCCACAGTAAAAAGCAAGACTTGAGAATGCTATAAGTGAAAAGAAAGAACTCAAAAAAATGCAGATAGACAGTGATTGAACCTTGAGCAAATGCCTTAAACACAGATCATTGGTATAAATCACACCTGAATACAAGCCATTAACTTCTGAAATTAATTTTGTCTTTCAGGTTTGTGTGTGGACTCTGCTCTAATGTAACCTAAGATTTTGTAACTTTGAGTTTTATTTTTGATAGGTGAATGGAAAGAACCATTATATTATTATTTAAAATTCTCTCCCAAAAGCAACAGCTTCACATAAACTTCAGGGTTGCTTCATTTTGTAATTACAAGAATGAGGGTAAAGCAATTCCCATTTACAGATAACCAGCTCTGTTTGTTTCCTGTGAATGACTAATTTTGAGTGTACACGCTGTAACTGTACTTGGATTGTATGTACATTGTAAGGATTCATTCATTATGAATGGATTATGCAGAACCTTGGACAGATTTGGACCTGATCTAAAGTCCACAGCTTCCTCTTGCAGTCCAGCTTTCAGCAGCCCCTCAATGAAGTCTCTTTCCATGAAAGTTACTTGCTTTGTCTTAGCACAAACAGTTCCACTAAAGTCCTAATCTGAAGCAAGTTAAGGCAGTACAAGAAGCACTGCATTTGGGTTTCCCTATATTTTACTATTTGCATGTAGCAGCATGTAAACCTAACCAACACCACTTGCACATTCTCCCTTCAAAAATAAAAAGGCAGTATAAAAGTGAATGTCTGTTCAAAATTGGTTTTGAGCTAGCATACTAATTTCTGGTTTTATTACCCCAGTGTATAATCAGAGGAAATCTGTCTACCTGGCTAGAATCATTTCTTATTTACAGAGCTTAGCCGAGACATTAAAGAGGATCATCCATTCAGCCTATCTGGGAACCAGTAATTAAATCACAGCACAGAAGATTTAACTGATGCTTGGATAGATGCAGCAACAGCACCCAACGTCTTAAACGGGAAGCCCACAGGACCCAAAGTAGCCAGCAAGAACCATATACACAAGTGATGAAGAAATGTTGATTTGTCCTGAAAACGGGTTCATACAAAGAACGTCCTTCTTCAGGGATGAAAAGTGCCTTCTCACAGTGGGAAGTTATCCACATACACAATATCTTCCACTGTAGAAAGCATATTTTGTTATTTAATGAGTTTGATTTTATGGACATATAAATACCATTTGCATATCAAACAGGAATATGTATCATAATTTCTTCAAAAAAAAGAAACAAAACCACCTTGAAACTGCATTGAAAGGTACCAAAAGGAAATGAGTTTAGCAAGGACACCACCTTGCCAGGAGGCTGGAATCCAGAGGTTTTACATATGTACCAATTTTTCTTGGTAAACATTTTCCCGAGGTGAAATTAGTTCTAGAGTGTGTGTCTTCAGAACCATGTTCCCACTCCTCACACACCAATTTCCAGCTTACAGGCATCCTGAGTTCAGGTATTACAATGTGATTTTAGCAGAGTGGTTGGAGGCACTCTGAGCCTACTCAGCTGGGAATTCTCTAACATCGGAAGAGAAGTAGCACCAGAGCTGCTTCCACCAATGCATGTACTCTAGCAAGGCCGTTTCGAGGGCAAAATCTAATTATCATTGTGACATAGTTTTACTTTCAAAACCAAACATGAAAGTAATATTATAGTATGCCTCACTTCCCCTGTCTATTTTTTTCTATTTTAATTTTCTAATGTTAATGAACAAAGGCACTTTAAGCAGATCCGTTACACATAAAAAGAGGCTTCAGTCTTCAAATATGACCTTTTAATTAAAATATAACAGATCATTTTAAAAAATCATTCCAAGAGTTGAGAACGCTGGAAATAAAATTCTCTTAAAAGTCTATAAAAGGGAGCAGTAGTTACCAAAGTTACCAACACTTCCACTCTCAAGGGAAACCTGATCCTGTTTGCAAAGTGAGAGGAGGACGCAGTGTATCACTGTGATAGAGAGCAAGCACTAGCTGGTATTATGAATGGGAACAGTTTGTTCTGGAGAATCACCCACATGACAGAAAGAGCAAGTGTGAGAGAAAAGAGAACATAATAGGTCAGAGTCTGGTTTGAGAGGTTACTCTAACAGGTTACTATCAAAATTTCCTCCTGGGGAAAGCCTCTGAAGAGTCATCCCTTGTCCACAGAGCTGCCTGGCTCCTGTACGAACATGAGCTGCGCAGTCTTTGACAAAACAAGAGCATGCACCCTTTCACTGATGCTGGACACTTTGCAAACAACAGTTTCCTCCTGGAAACTTTTATTATTTCTGCACCAACACCACCCCCCAAAGGGACGCAAAGCCCTCCCTTAGCAAGAGCAAATGAAACAGCAGATAGGTGAGATGAGCTCCACTGCCTTGTAGTCATTGATCTAGGGTGGGGTGTCCCTGCCCATGGCAGAGGGGCTGGAACTGGATGATTCTGCGGTCCCTTCTAACCCACCACATGGAGTCAGAAGACTGGATGGGGAAGTGGAATACTGTGCTTTTCTAACGGAGGGTACAGTGGACAAACACGGCATTTCCTAAGTAGTTTTGCAGAAAAACTGCACAGCAGCTGCTCCCATTCCTTTGCTTCTCACCCAGAGATGGGACAATTTCCATCATCTATACACAAACAGTGAGGCCTGTTCCAGTCCTAAACCTCTGTATGTACTAAGCAGTCTAACAGTGATCCTTCCTCTTCTCAAGAAGTTTCTACTGGCAGAGAGTATCTCTTTCCTTCTTGTTGCAGTTTGAGAACTGCTAGAACCTGTAGAAGTGCTTTCATGAGGAAGAAAAGTTTTGTTGTGTTCTGGGGGACCTACTCCGGTTGCACAGGTCACAGGACCCCCTCCCCCCGGAAGCGTCTGTGCTGGGACCTGCCCCGAAGGGTGGGCTGGGGGAGCCTATAAAAAACCGGAGCAGGGTCTTTGTTTGGGGCTTTTCGCGCCTCTTTTCACGGGCGGTGGCCCTGAAGGGAGCGCCCCCCCCACCGCCCCGGGAACGGGCGGTGGGGG
>VXBP01007878.1:259764-406956 GCA_013400115.1 Rhinopomastus cyanomelas
CTGAAATGCATGCGGCTGCACCGAGGGATGCAGATGTGGGCACTGAGAGACTCAGGCCATCCCGAGAGCATTGAGGATGCATGTCTGCTGCACCGAGGGATGCAGGTGTGGGCGCTGAGAAACTCAGGCCATCCCGGACTGACATGCTTTCCTTCCCAGGTCTCTAAATAGAAGAAGATCCAAGGCCCAAACTGGAGTGGTTTACCATTCTACTTTCTCAGGTTCTGTGAGGGCATTAATGACAGAGTTTCCAGTTTGTATGCACCAACTTGCATAACCTTTTCTGTGTATAGTTACTGTTAATAAATCTTTCTGGAGTTTCCCTAAGCCATCAGTTGTCTGGTGAATTTTATCCGAGATGCCATTGAGACCTCACTGCTTTGCTTTTCTTTCTTTGATATTAAATTGTGGTCCTGAACCCACCACACTTCTGCTGTGCTTTTGATGGCAGCAGCATTAGAGACAATTCATAACTACAAATGCTCTTCAACAGCTAAGCCAGTAAAATTACCTACCTCACACCACTGAAGACAGTGCAATAAAATTCAGCCCTCTTAAGTCTTTATTCCACTAACTAAAGCTTTCTTATACATATTTTCTTGACTTCATTTTAACAAGAGATATTACTGATCATCTGCTGTACATCCATCACGACATATTTATCCTGAACAGATATTTTAGTAATGTTTTTCTCCATTACTTACCTAAAAGATATATTTTTCTTGGACTGCTGGTGACAGAGATAAAATAATACTTGGAGAATGGTCACTTTCCAAACAGTGTGAATTGGTGAGTTTCAAGAAAACTTTCTGGCTGCTCCTCATGACTTCTGTTTCCACCAGTGCAAACAGACACCCAAAAGCTCTGCCTGTTCTGGAGCTCACAGAACATTACAAATGAAATATGTTTTGGTGGCTGCACAGTCTCTCCTCAGCCTGACAAATCAATGGGGTTTGCTATTAGGCAGAAGGTAACAGTTCATGGGGCATTTCAAGTCCCAGTATTTGCTTGCTGTCTCACTCTATTAGTCAGCAGGGTTCTGAACTCCATACTTCACATGCCAACATGGATCAGAGCCAGCCATAGAAGTATGTAAATTTGAATTGCCAGAGAATCACAGAAGGTTACAGGTTGGAAGGGACCTCGAAAGATCATCTAAGTCCAACCCCCCCCTACTGGAGCAGGGGAAGCCTACGGTACTGTCTCAAGATATGCTGTCCTACATGGGGCTCAAACCCATGACCCCAGGAATTCAGAGTCCCATGCTCTACCAACTGAGCCAGCCAGGCTCAAGTAATGATTAATTAAAGAGACAGGAATTTGATTCAAAACATGTTTGAGGTAGCACTAACATATAAACTGTCTCGATACACATATATAAACTGTGTTCCATACACACCCAAGGACTTATGTATTGCCAAACATTTAAGAGGAGGATGACTTCTTAGAAAGATTATGAACAATGCAAGTTTTCTCAACAGACTGCAGAAAAATGAGATATGCAGAGGAGGTTTGGTCGGGTTTTTTCTCCCTTTCCATTTCAGTATCTGCAAATGTTCTTCTAATTTCCTGACAATAATTCTCTTTTTGCAGGTTACCATAAATCAGTCCCTTATTTCAAGGTTAACAGACACTTCTTAACAGAAAATAAAGACAAAAAGACAGAGTTGAAGATTAGGTTCATCCTGCTTTGGAAAGCTGTATTTCACAGTGTCTTCACAAAAATACTGGGTTTGGATTAAGAAACAGAAAAAAACCCCAACACAGTAGGCTAAATTCTGATATCAACCCAAGCCTGGAGCAGCAGTACCAAAATCACAGGAGATGATTCAGATTAAACCAAAAGTAAGCCCACAGTTTTCTTAGGCAGCACACGGAGGTGCATTTGTATCTCACCAGGTAATGGTATGGGAGCCACCCAACATTATTTCCAAGACAATTGCAAGCTCCCCTTGGGCAGCACACCTCACACAAACCATACTAGGCATCTGCAGACTGAAACCAGCAGTTGTTTTCTTTTTAAGAAGAGAGAGAAGGGGCCCTACTGAATGGTCATCCCCTTACAGAAGGCTTCCCTCCTCAACGAGGGCTTTGACAAGAAATCAACAACCTCGGGCAGAGAAGATGGGGATTGAATCTGAAGGCAGGACTCTACAAAATCATCCTTTGAAGGGGCACCCTTTATGATCCCTCAAAGCTGCACTACTTTGGTTGAGTAAACCCTGAAACCACCTAGGACCGAAAACCTTTACTTCCATAAGCTCTTTTCATACAGTACTCGAAGAAAGCTTTTGATGCAGACAATCCTTTATCGACTTGTCCATGCATCCTGAAATGCTCTTTTAAATCTATGCATCTCTCAAGATAAACAAACTGCCCTACAGTAGTTAAACCACGGGAATGCCTTACAATTTCTTTGATCCTTATGAGAATTCATGCATTTTAATCATAGAATCATAGAATCACTACGGACTGGAAGGGACCTCGAAAGATTATTTAGTCCAATCCCCCGACCCAGCAGGATCACCTAGACCAAGTCACACAGGAACACATTCAGGAGGGCCTTGAACATCTCCAGTGAAGGAGACTCCACAACCTCCCTGGGCAGCCTGTTGCAGTGCTCCGTCACCCTCACTGTGAAGAAGTTCCTTCTCAGGTTGATGTGAAACCTTTTGTGTTCCAGCTTACAACCATTGCCCCTCATCCTATCACTACATGACACCAAGAAGAGCCCCGCTCCATCCTCCCAACATCCACCCCTGTTACTGTGTGACAAAGCCGGTGTCCATCACAATAATAAATGGAGTATTAGTGAATACAAATAATGTATTCTCAAAAAGTAGGGTATTTTCCAAACAAACTTTTTCTAGTAAGGTTTGGCTAAGTTTCAGTGCCTCATCTGAATCCTTCTACAGTTCAGCTTTTACTTAGGGCATGAATGCAACTCCAAAATCTTTCGTTAAATGATGAGTCAGTGTTGCTCTCCATGTGTGGACCACAAAGCTGAATCATAGAATCATAACAGATTGGAAGGGACCTCAAAAGATCATCCAGTCCAATCCCCCTGCAACAGCAGAATCACCTAGACCAAGTCACACAGGAACACATCCAGGTGGGTCTTGAACATCTCCAGTGAAGGAGACTCCACAACCACCCCGGGAAACGCAATGTTTTCACTCATGGCTTTTCAATAATTCTGAGTGATAATCCATCTGTTACACAGCATCCAAACAAAGCTGTCTTACTAATCAACTCTAATGGTTTCTATGGCTATTGTTTGGCCACAAGGAACTCTTCTTTTCAAAAAGAGCTGTCTGCAGCCATCATGCAGAGAAAGCCCTTTGACAGCCACATGCACTCCTTATGGTTTATTCTAATCTCTCCATGCTCGTACCCTATCTTTCACTTACACTAACCTTATACTTTTTCCTACTTCTTCATACAGTTTTGTCACAAATTTTTGCTGTTCTTGTCCACCAAATACCCCTAAACCCATCTGAAAAACAGGCTAATCAAGTTGTATTTCCTGTTAACATGCCATATTCAACCAGACTCTTGTAGATAGTTTCCCATTAGTGTTTGGTTTACCTTTCCTATCTACTTGCTGAATATTCTACTGCCAGGGCTATCAATGTTTATAACCTATAACAAACCTCTCTAGATCTTCATGAATTGCTGGTTATCTGCTAAGAACCCTGCAGAAGTAAAATAAGAAGAAAAGCTGTTTATGTTCTCTGTCTTACAGACCAAGCAAATGCGTCAAGCAACTGTGCCTGTTCCAGTAAAGCCTCCACCGCAGAGTACAGGAAAACTAAAGCTTCACCTTTCTACACTGCAGACGTCTAACACCTCACAGGCAAAAGTGACAGACAAGGATGTTCCTTGAACTCTTCTCTTCAGCTGTACTTATCCACCATTTCTGTAACAAACATTTATATTTTCTTTGCTACAGTACTTGCTGGAAAGAGTGGTTTATGTGGAATTCTCCAGTTTAACTGAGAAGACATGTTTTTCTAGCCCCATATGAAAAGCCTCTTTCTCCAACCTGTGTGCTTCTGTGTCTGTACTGGGGCACGCTTGTCACAGAAGAGCCTGTTCTGGTTTGAACCTTCAGCCAAAACTGTACCTGCTAGTTTCATGAAGAATTACAGCTTCCCAAGAAGACACGCAAGATGAGAAAAGAAGGAGGAAAAACCCAAACAACAAAGACAATAACAGCAACATATTTTGGCTCCTTTTAAAATGGATTAACACAAAACCCAGTGAAAATTAAAAGCGTAAACAGAGTAGTAACAGCTGTGAAGTTAATAAAACTTTTATCATTACAGACAGCAAACTAGAAAAAGATTAATATAGCCTTTTCCCCACCCCCTGACTTATGTAACACACTAAATTATTCTGTCTTTAAAATACATATTAAATTATTGACCAGTCTCTAGGGGCCACAAAAAGTCTTGCAGTGAAATGCTTTGCCCCACTGCTCAGAGCTCTGCTCGCTGTATCCATGCTGTACAGAACCTGACGTAGGTCTCCTTTGGGCCCCATGAGGCATCTTTGTTGTCTTAAAACACAGTTTGTTATTTCTGTGGGACTTGTCTTGTTCAAAATACACAAAATAAAACAAGATCTGTGTTGCTTTATTAAAAGCCTGTTTTAACCACACACAGCACTGAGGGGATAGATGGCAAGTCCTGAGAGCCTGTACCCATGGAATGCTCCTAGCTTTCTGGAGTAGATGGGAGAAATCGAAGGAGGCTGGGAAAGAGATGGGAAGGGAAGGAAAGCTGGATGCAGTCTCAACCCTCAGTCGTCAGTCTCTGCCCCAGACAGAACCCAGAAACACACCTGGGTTTTGCCTTTTTAAGAATTAACTTGGCCTCTTCAAAAAAGGAGCCAGGAATGACCAAACATGAAGGCAGTTTGGATGACTGAGAACAGCACCTTAGGGTGAAGCAAGGTATTAAGTACTTTTGCAATGTACTCCTTACCCAGAGTGGTGAAAGGACACCCTCCTTTCAGTGCAGCCACTGTGTTGTTTCCCAGTGATTTAACTAAATAGCTCCCAAAGACACGCTTAGGTAGTAGAAAACATTTATCATAGAATCATTAGGGATTGGAAGGGACCTCAAAAGATCATCTAGCCCAATCCCCCTGCCACAGCAGGATCACCCAAACCAAATCATACAGTCAGTCTGGGTTAGAAGGGACCACAGGATCATCCAGGTCCAACTCCCCTACCATGGGGAAAGGTCTGTTGTAGTGTTCTGCCTCTTCTCCACAGGGAAACACATGGTGTACTCAGCACATCAACCAGCATATTACTGCTTTCATCCTGGTGCACTCCCCGGCAAGGCACCTAAGCAAAGGAAGGTTCAGCCTCTCATCATGGGCTTTAGCAAAAAGATCTAGCACCTGGTGATCTATCAGTTCTCAGTCCTTACTTTCAGCTGTTACTTCTTTCTCTTTCACACATGATCCAGCAGTGAGACACCTCCAAAGACATCTTGCCTATTCGTACAACTGTGGCATCACACAACTGGAATAATAATCCTTTTCTGTCCTCCAGTCTCATGATCAAAGCTCCCTCTACAAATCTGAGCACACAAAAGCCTGTCTTCTCGCTCTGGAAACACACTTCTTTCTCCAGAAAAATAAGACAAATCAAGCAATTCCATCTTGAAAAAGTAATCAGAAAAGAAAAACATTTTCACTAGTGATGTATCCACAATGTTCAAATATAAATGGACACATGCTGAATAAGACAGCATCTTTCTACAAAGCTGTCTAAAAAGCATCTTCAGTTTGTCAAACCAAACAATTCCAATAACCCAAACAAAATTCAGGTACCCCAATCAGCTCTGACCTGTCTCATATCTCTATGGATGTCCTGATGGAAATTAGAGCAAAATGGTGCCAGTAAAGATACTGCGTATATTGAGCTATGACTTTTAAGAGTACAAAGTTTAAACACTTGCTGAAATTATCTACTACAATGTATGTAACATGGGTGGTTCCATCTCAATATCTATTATTATAGCCAGTATGCATAATTATTTAAGGTATTCCTTGGCTTATACTACACAATATTAAGTAAATGTGATAGTAAATATGATTGATCAGAACTTCTACAGCACTAATTAGCTCTTCAAAATGTCACAGAAAGTTCCATTAAGTAAGATAAACATCAAAATCACTGCCAGGATATGCACAGAAGAAACTTGCCAGTCTCCAGTCAACAAGCATGCATCTGACAGCTTGCAGCACGGACACTTCGTTACCCCAGCAAACTACAGCTTGTCTGTGCACTGCTGATACCAGACAATAGTGAGAAGAGTACTGGAGTGTCTGCTATCCAGCATAACACTCAGTTACACTGCAATGTGTAACACACCACTGCGTTGTACAAAAACACCAAGAAATGTGATTTTACAGAAAACCACAATTCATCTGGAGTAGAAAACCCTTCAGATAACTGTTCAGAGTTTCACTGTTTCTAGACAAGATGGAATCGTTCTTTTCTTTTATAAATTAATTGGCTCTACTGACCCTTAACTTTGAAAGTCATTCTGGTGACTTCCATGCTAAAAGGTAAAAAGAGTTATGAAAATGCCAAATTTACCTGATTTTTTCCCCAAAAAACTCAAGGCAACATTACGCATGCATAGATACTCCTTTATTTTTTATAAAGGAGGAGCAGTATCAGTTTCATTAAACCAGTATACTGCATTATTTTGGTGTTTCCCAGTAGTGAGGTTCAAATTCTATTAGGTCTTATGCGCAACCTTACAGTCCATGCTGCATGAAGCTAATAAAACACATCACTGAATTAACCGAAGTCACTGTGTACCTACTTTTGCTCCTACCTCAGGAGCACTATTTGGTACCCCGTAAGATGAGTGTAACACCACGGAAGATAACTTAGGCACAATGTTCAGAACATTCACTGGGTTTGCTGGCAGCAGTTGAACACTAAACATCTTCCCACTGGCTGATGAAACCATCAAGAAGAGTGGGGTCCAACAGAACAAATGTGGTCACTGGTTGCGTTCAGCTTGCTGACTGAAGAAAACACCATTCATCAGCAAGCCTAAAGCAAAACACTCTATAGCACAAAGCTGTTTGCAAGTCATTACTCATACCCTCCAAACATGAACAAAATATTGCTTTTAATTCTGAAACACATCCCATACACTCCAAACTATTATAAACATTATATTCATTTAACCACTAAATTAAATGTAAGATTTAATAGATGTTCCAAGTAATCAAGCCCTAATTGCAAAGCAATGGCTGTAGCCCTGCTTCCTAACCAGCTTCTCCAGAGACATACTACAAACTCTTTGAGGTCCAACACTTCTAGGGGGCCATTAATTCATATGCAGCATGTTCATCCTGTTAATCAGCCTTAATAAATAGGTCTACCCCAGGGCTTTGGGCAATCCTTTGATGCTCAAACTGGCTGCACTGAGGAACTGCTCTAGGAAATGAATTTAAGACTTTTAAATAGAAAGGCAGCGGTAAAGGGAAGGCAGCGGTACTAAAGGGTTTAGTGTAGTTGCTCATGGAAATGGCATGTTCCAGCCCATGGTTTTTCTGAGTCTCCAGAGACTACAGATACTGGCACTGAAGCCTTTTACCAGTTCATGTTTTAAATCCCCTTTTGTTACCACAAAAAGAATGGCTGCACAGGATTGTTCATGCCAGGACATTTGACTAACAACAAAACAAATCTTTAACTCATCCATTTTTAATTAGGCTTTGTCAATAAGAAACCCTGGCTGAGCTTTACCTGGGTTCCCATTATTGCCATATGTAATGTTGGCACTCTTTATCCTCCACAATTCAAAAACAAGCATCAGAAATTAAATGCATCAAAGCAGTGAACGCGGGAATGATCACACAGACCATTTGTTCCCTTTAAATACTGCTTATCTATAAATAGATAAAAGTACTGCAGAGATAACTGAAGATGCTTTGACAAGCCTTTTGGGAAAAGAGGCTTCATCCTCTTCACTGCCATCATGGCCCAGGAGCGCAGCTCTTTTAGAAATACTACATAAGAGAACCCCCCACCTCTCTGCAGACCAGGACTCAGGGTGGGAAGGAAGCAAGGAAGTGGATCCATGCTATGGCTTTGCAGAGACACCTCCCAAGAGTCAGTTCCCAGTAGAGACAGAGCCCTGCTCCTCACTTTCTGTTTCAGATCAGGACCAAAAGGTGCTGCCTATTACAGCAGAGAATTAGTATCTTCCTCCCTTGGAAAACACCCCAGACATAATGCATGTCCTGTTGACAAAATATGTTTAGTGAAAGAGTGGTTAGACATTGACACAGGCTGCCCAGGGAGATGGTACAGTCACTATCCCTGGAGGTGTTCAAAAGGCAAGTAGATGTGACACTTTGAGATGTGGTCTAGTCATCATGAGTGAGTTGAGCTGAAGGTTGGACTTGATGATTTTAGAGGTTCCTTCCAACCTTAATAATTCTGTGATTCTGTAATCAAGCATCATCTAACATAAATGCTTTTTTTCTTTTGTGCATCTTGTGGGAGTACTTATACCACAAAGTGAACCAAGACTTTAAAAACCTTGAAGGGGAGAAGAAACACTCCTTAACCTCATTGTGCTGTCAGACTCTGTCAACAGTATGTGAACTACATTCTCAGCCGTATTTTATCCCACAATGTCCCCACTTGGTTCACAGACCTTTTTGCAGCAGAAATACTCACCTTTACACTGCCTGTATTTCTTCAAGTTTTCCTCATGTGCTTGTGGGGCAGCCCCCAGCAAGACAGCACACAGGCAGCAGCCTGCCTGTGCCAGAGCATCAGGGAAGACAGGCACAAGCTGTTGTGGAGCATGGTCAAAGACAGGGACACAGTGTGGAAGGTTAGGAAAAATCGAGAGGACTTTGCTACAGAGACTGCTCTCTTCACTCCTCCATTGAAAATAGTCTATCCCATCAGGTCAAAAATAAGTCACCTCTGTCCTTCAAGGGCTGCAGCAGATTTCCTGTGCTGTAATGCAAGACTTGAGGCATTCAAGTGAAAAAAAACCAACCCAGGGAAGACCTGAACAGTTGTTAAGCACAGAGCACCTCAACGCCAACAAATAAGACCATTCGGTGTAAGAGCTCAGAACAACTGGTTTAGGAATCTTCCTTGATAAACACTATTTCAATCCTCTTTCCACCCTTGCTGGAGTTATGGTTTGCCATGGTCTACAGCGACCAGTTTTCCTGATTTCAGCCACCTAAGGGTGGACCTGGCTGTGAAACCCAACAGAAAGAAGACAAACGTAAAGGAGAAGAGCTTTCTACTACACGTTGATGAAAACACTTGGAAAAAAACCTAGGAGAATCATAGAATCATAGAATCATTAGGGATTGGAAGGGACCTCGAAAGATCATCTAGTCCAATCCCTCTGACACAGCAGGATCACCTAGACCAAGTCACACAGGAACACATCCAGGCGGGTCTTGAACATCTCCAGTGAAGGAGACTCCACAACCCCCCTGGGCAGCCTGTTCCAGTGCTCCATCACCCCCCACCATGAAGAAGTTCCTTATCAAATGGTAACACTTGTCTTCCAAAGCCATCGAGTTGCCACATAACAAAATGCTGTCATGAACAAGGCCAGTAAACAAAGCAAAGTGGCATAAAAGAGAATTTTAATGCTGATCCACACATACACATCTCTGAACAGCTTGCTCATTGTTTTTAAAAAAAACAGAAGCACCAAGATCTTCAGCTTCCTCCCCTTGCCCACAATTACAAAGCATTAATCTTTGTCAATC
Source organism: Rhinopomastus cyanomelas (assembly GCA_013400115.1). Classification (NCBI taxonomy): domain Eukaryota; kingdom Metazoa; phylum Chordata; class Aves; order Bucerotiformes; family Rhinopomastidae; genus Rhinopomastus; species Rhinopomastus cyanomelas. The sequence goes on from VXBP01007878.1 coordinate 269,560, forward strand.
ACCTTTGTTTAAGGTTTAGGTTTTCTAACACCAGAACACACTGACACGATGCCACCTTCTCTCCCAGGAACCAGAAGCTTAAGCCAACTCTGCAATCATGTCACAATGCTAATAAATCCCTAGAATTATGAGAGCACTTTTGGGTATAAACAAGACCTGAGACAGATCCTCTGATTTTCAGTCACCAGCCTCACACTGTCACAGCAGTGGTTCAAAGCTACTACAAGGCTTCTTTCTTCACTGGCTCTGACTGTCTTGTCTAGATAGCTCCTTGCACTGAAGTTCCCTCTGGTTGCTCTCCACTTCAAAAGGAAATGCAGGGAAACATCTGAAGAAAATCCTGGCTCATACATTGCTATGTTTTATGCATAGGAAAGGTCCACAAAGTTGACTCTGAGAATGCATTTTTAACAGCAATGAACAAAAAAAAAGGATTTTTTAATTATTTTTTTTGTATTTTGGATTTAACCTGCCTATGCTGGGATCTGAAATCATTTCAGCAAGCTAAATTCCAGACTCATTCCACCATTGTTGTAGACATCTAATTTAAGAGCAAAGTCACCCAGGCTTCCCTCTATAATTAACAGCAGAAGACTGATGACCTGAATTGTTCTGCTGAAATACCTCAAATACCTAATCTCATCCTCCCTGCTGATTTAAGAACTTCATCTAAAGGCTTAAAGTCAGGCAAGAAGACTTGCAAATTAAAAAGAAATTAAAATAAACCCCAAAGAACAAAAAGTGACCCAGAAAGCTGGAACAAGAGATTGTCCACTTTAAAAATACAAATACCAGATGGCTACTCAAGGACCACTAAATATTTAATGCCTACGCACTAAAATACGTTAAAGAAAATGAACCATTTTTCAGTTTAGTGAAGCAGATGGGCAGAGTGTGTGATGTTTTCTATGCACAAGAGCCCAATCAAAGCAAAACAGCATCCTTTCTGATGTCCACATGTGGGTAAACTCCGGGGATTCATAACAGCACAGCTGGAAGAACAGCATTTTGCTCCAAAGAAATTTGCAAATGAAGATGAATTTTAACAATGTGACACTTATCTGATAAACAGCACTAGAAATATTAAATGCACTTGTTTCAAAGTTGTATTTTCAAGCAATTACTTTAAAAAGCTTTGTCTCAGTGGCATGAGTATTGGTTACTGCCCACTGGTTTGTAATCATTTCTGCCTCAGAGTAGTTTTCAGGACCCCAAGTATTCCAGGCTGTATGTCACATGTCACAATGTCAGTCACTTGGCACTTCTGAATATTGATCAGTCACGTTCCGCTCCAAAGAACTGAGCTTGCAGAACCAGCCCATGACTTTCTCTCAGGTCTGCCAACGGACAGGAGAGGTGATGTCACACTTCAGCACCTGTAGCTCCAAACAGTGGCAAATCCTCCTGTTCACACCCAGAAAATAGCAGAGTGAGAAATCACTGTGCCAGCAGTATGCTAGTGATGTGTTGCCACCACCACAGCGGCCCAACTTCACAGAGTACCAGACGATACCAAAGCTTCCAGGCGCCGACACTACAGCAATCGTGATGCTACACTTCTGCCACGCTGCCGCAGCTCCTCACACCACTGCCACACACCCACCTCCTCCCTCAGCATTTTCCCTTACGACATTTCAAAATGCACACAGACCAAAGGACAGCAGCAACACTGGGTATTGGTACAACCTCAGCTTCATGAGACCCGAGATGATTTCTGTGTGCACAGCAGCTAGGCCAGCCACACTGCACCCCTCTTCCAGCATCTGCACCACGAATACCTTGACTGAACACTCCAATTACAACAATATAAAACATGCCACAGACTGTTGCAGCTGTTGTCACAGTCCCATCGCTTCCCAGTCCTGGATGCTACTGCAGGAGCTTTTCCTGCTGGCCAGCAGCAGGGAAGCAAGAGGCAGATTATATCAGGATAACTGATGTTTTCATTATGTAAACTTTCTGAACAGGAAAATGGGATTTGGAGCTTTAGCTTAATGTTCAGGGATTGGATGAATGGATTAAAGCCTTATACTCACTGTTCTATTGCTCCTCTCAAAATCCGTTTATACTGCAGAGGAGAAGGGGTGTTGCTTAGAGGAAAGGGTTATTTGCTCTGAGCTATGTCACTTAAAGGGTTGGTTAACATAGAGCATGTCCAGCTTTACTACTTCAGTATCTTGTAAGAATGGAGAAACTTCTGCAAGGCTGGTTTCTTCAGAGCCATAGCACAGTGAACTAGAATGTGGCTATCCTCTGAGCAGCAGGGCTACTTGTAGCTTCATTAATTTCTAAGAAAAATATCCATAAAATCCCCATCCGAGTTTACACAGCACAAATCCCAAGATGAAGACTTAAGCAGATCTCAGCAGTAACAACCACATGCTTATGAGCACTTCTAGCAGGAAGCCTTGCATTTTGGGGAACAGTAACAGGACTGTGCATTTTCAAAACACCTATCGTGGTAGCATTTCAAACTGCTTCGCAAATGTTAACTACCCAAATTGTCTACCATCCCAGGAGGCAGGTAACATTACATTATATTACAGCCTGGTTTAGCATCTCAAAGTATTTGGTGCCTCCCGGCTTCCAAACATAACTGTAAGCACCAGTACGTTTGCCAGGGACATGTATTTTGACAGAAAAAAGAATCAGGAGGGGAAGAGCAGGTGAAAGCTTTCATACACGTTAGGCATCATAAATCCAGGCACAAAAAGTCTAGTCCTGGACAGCAGCAAAACTATCAAACTCAGAATAAACCATACTCTCTTTCAAAAAGGACTGACCAAGGGCTCAAAAAGGAGGGGAAAACTGTGTATTACAGCTGTGAAATGAGATGACTCCTTTCAGAAATGATAGCTGGTTTATCCTCCAATGACTGTTTCCAGAAGTTTTTGCAGTGTCCAGCTTCAGTGTTTCATTCTCAGGCACCTGACCCCAAGGTTCTGGGGCACTGCAGCAAAGCAGGACCACAACAGCTCAACACCTGGCATGGCCCAAATGCCAGGAACTTATCCCAGGGTTCCAGATACCAACCAGGGGTAGAGAGAGAACTCTTCAAGTCAGTACGTACAGGTAACTGTCACACAGACTGCAGTTATAACACAAGTTAGTAATGTTTGCCAGATGTCCTTGAATACAAAAGGTCACCATCAAACTGATCCTACAGTTCTAGTTAAAGGTTTCCAACTAGGCCACACTGAAGGAACCTCTTCTACCGATATATAAACTTACTGTGTCTTTTTCCAATTTGATAGGATTATTTGCCAGTATTCTGTTTTTGCAGTGATTTTTAAAAAAAAGTCTAATCACATCAAGAGAATGCCTCTACGCTCTCTCTTTGCACGGAAAGCCTGGCCCCATTTCAGAGACAGCCAACGCAAGCTGCTAGTAGATTTGTCAGACCCCAGCAATTCATTTCCATTTTTGAAAAACTGAAACAAAAAAATGGAAAGTGGAGATAACAATATTATCTTTCATCTGCTTGATACTTATCCCATCTATTTAGGTTTTAGGAAAATGCTTTTGTTTCCCTTGGTCTTAGAATAGCAACCCAATCTTGGATGAGGATTAAAGCTTTGTCACAATATAAATAAAACTCTCAGAAACGCTGATCAACCATCTGCTCTTTCAGAATTAAACCAAAACTGTTGAAGTAGAAAACCACAGAAATAAAGTCTTTGATGCCATGTAGCTGATGAACACAGCACTTGGAAATAAAAAAATAGAAGCTGTTTTGAAGAGGAAATAATGAAAGGTCCTACAACCTTTTCCAAAAATCTTTCATTGCTCACTAAGAAAGATGGGATATTCAGCAACTTTGACAGATTCAGTGCTGCGTGCCTCTGTACCAAAAGCCCTGGTTCAGAGACCCATTAAGGAATGGACTTTTCTTGGTGAAAACAACTCACCCTCACCCAGATTAACCTCCTGACAACCCCTAAGTCCTGTCTTCACTTAGAAGTTTTATACTCGAGGTGAACTTCTGGAGAGCCTTAAATTTCAAGCTCCACCAGCATCAGAGAAGGCTGCATCCTGAATGCAGTACCTCTGGGCAATACTTTAAAAGCTGACTAATTCAGCCAAGTGATGTGAAATCTTGATCACAGGGAATTGTTTTCCAACACTTCAAGGTAAAGTACAGACATCTCTAAGTCTCAGAAGAAGACTATAGTATGATCAGAAAGAAGTATTTTACAGAAATGTTACTTAAAATTTAATCTGCCAAATGCCCAAAGGGCTCAGGTGATAACAGGTAAGGAATTTTTTTTAGTAGCAAAATAAGTCACAAGGATGGAAATAGCCATGAAATATAACACACAATCAGAAGGGGACAGGGGGAGAAACAAAACAGAATCACAGAATTACTGAGACTGGAAAATCCTCTAAGATCATCAAGTCCAGCCTATGACTTAGTATCCGCACAACCCAGACCATGGCACTAAGCGCAACATCCAGTCTTTGAAAGGAACAGAAAACACTTTGTGGTCTTCCTGATCCACCAAGGTGGATTTACAAGAGACTTCATATGCAAAATACCTTAATAACAGGAAGGGATTATTTTTATCACTATCTTCCTTTTCTCTGATGTAACCAGAGGAAAAAATCCTTTGTTCACTGTCCAACAAAACTGTTCAAGCAGCAGAAACTTTTCCCATGCAGAAGAATTAATCAACAGCACCTACCTTACAAGGAAAGGCCGAGAGACTTGGGGCTTTTTAATCTGGAGAAGAGAAGACTGAGAGGGGATCTAATTAATGTCTATAAATACATGAAGGCTGGGTGTCAAGAACATAGGGACAAACTCTTCTCACTTGTGCCCTGCGACAGGACAGGGAGCAATGGATTCAAGTTCAAGCACAGGACATTCCACCTCAACATGAGAAAGAACTTCTTTACTCTAAAGGTTACAGAGCACTGCAAGAGGCTCCCTGCAGAAGTTGTGGAGTCTCCTTCTCTGGAGACTTTCAAGCTTCTCTGGATGCTTTTCTGAGTGATCTGCCCTGTTTTGGTCCTGCTGTGGCAAGGAGGTTGGACTCTATGATCTTCAGAATTCCCTTTCCAACCCCTAACATTCCATGATTCTGGATCTGGACAGTTCTGTCCCAGTAGAAATAACGTGAAACCTTTGCCAGTTAAGAAACAGCTATTACTGAGTTTCCTACAGGAGTAGCAGAAACACATGAAGAGTCCTTTAAGATACTTCACATTTTATTTTATGGAGTTTGCAAATCCCTCAAACGTCCATGAAATTTTAAGGATTTACACTTTTCATGTCTCATCTCCAGAATCAGGGCTCTTAATTCTAGCCTGAAATGACACTGCACGCATTCTCAGCTTTGTATAAGTATTTGTGGGTACTGTTCTCTGGTGACTTTGCTTTCCACAAAAACGATCAAGAGGTGCACAGCACCTCCCTGGATGTTAAGAAAGAGATACCCTGTAGAGCTATTCCAGAGGGATGAGCTGTTGTAACGCATTATGTGGCCTGATGAGTATAGAATTCAAAACACAGGACATACTGCATAACATACGGATTTACACAACATAAAATAGACAAGTATATATCAGAATTATGAGTTACTGGAGGAACCAAAAAAGGTCTGACTTGTCTCAGGAGAAAACAGTATTGCAGGGCTTTACAGTGAAGCTGAAGGCAAGGCATCATCTCTGTCAGTACACTTCAATATATATGCACCTTCCAACCACCAACATGACCAAGGAATGCTATTGGAAGAATATAAACACCCAGAACTACTATTGTAGTAGCTCTTATGGAAGCACCCAAGAAAGCAGGCTCAGAATAATTAAGACCTATTTGGACAAGTAACTCATCTTATATTCACACAGTGTATGGTGGATATTCTGAGTTTGTATACTGAGTGTTTCCTTGCTTTTATTTTTCCTGATAGGAAAGAGGATAACAAGAGGAGATCAGAATTTGAGAAATGTTCTCAGCAGCACTGACACATCCCAACGTGACCTGCACGTGTGCACGTGGACACTGTTTACACAGCTCTCTAGGCGCCACAGGTATACAGGAAAAATACAGCTACTGTAACAGGAAAGAAGGAAGGGGAAAGAAGTGTTGGATACAAAGCCCAAGCAGGCATCCAAGGCTACAGACAGCTCTACAAAGACACCAGGCACCCTCCCCACACAGGCTTCTCGGTCTAGCACAGTCATTTCACACCATCTTGGCTTGCTGTTTGATTTCAGAAGATCACAACAGTCAGTGTGGTGCCTCTCCTGGCCATACCTCCCCTTTCTGCCCACTCCTCATCCCAGGCAGTCTTTCCTTGATCCAGCTTCTAAATAACTATGAAATGCACAAGCATGCAGAAAAATACTTACTTTCTGTGTTTCCTCCAGCAAAAATTGTTTCAAATTTATTATTGGGATCTTAGGATTGTGGCTTCTACATTCCAAGAGCTCACTCCCCAGAAAAAGGTGTCATATATTGTACAACCTGGAGTCCAACCAACCCCTGTGCTAAAACTAATAATTCAGATTATTTTTAAGTGCAGTGTATGTGGAAGAAGCCACACAAAGACTGTCATTTGCAGGCTGGTTGTTTGATCCTTGTTTAATTTGATTACCCACCTAGAACTAAATTACCTCTTCTGAAAAACAAAAATAACTTTTAATTTTGTTTCAATCAACTGCAGGTGCATAACTGCAAGCATTACTGGAAAATTTAATTATAATCAACAGAAAGTTCTACTTGCTTCACAGAAACCTTATGTCCTTAATTGGACAGTAGAAAAGAAAAAAATCATGCATGATTATTAGAAATACTGCACAGTTCTGAAGCCACAGGTGTGGGTATATTTGAGTGTCTTCTCTAAACAGCTGCTGGGCACACCACAGGAGTAGACTGGCCATTCAGTCAGTGGTTATTTCTGGAATGATGGCATAAACAGACTTGGCTGACCCAAATTAAGGATATATAGTGTCTATCAGATGAATTACAGGATCCTTAAGGTTGGAAAGGGTCTTTAAGATCATCCAGTACAATCTTCAACCCAACATTTCCATGACCACTAGACCATGTCCCAAAGTGCCATGCCTACTTCCCTGTTGAACACCTTCAGGGATGATGGTTCCATCACTTCCCTGGGCAGCCTGTTCCAGTGATTAATACTTTTTCACTAAAGACACTTTTCCTAATTTCCAAGCTGAACTTCCCCTGGTACAACTTGTTGGTATATTCTCTTGTCCTGTCACCAGTCATTTGGGAGAAGAGGCCAACACCAGCTTCCCTACAACATCTTTTAAGGTAGCTGTAAAGGGCAGTAGGGTCTCAGCCTTCTGTTCCTCAGGCTAAACAATCTCAACTCCCTCAGCCTCTCCTCATAAGACACGTTCTCCAGTCCCTTAACCAGCTTTGTTGTCTTTCTCTGTCCTTGCTCCAACACCTCAATGTCTTTCTAATACTGTGACGCCCCACAATGCACACAGTATTCAAGGTACGGAATCACCAGTGCTAAGTACAGGAGAAAAGAAGACAATGAGAGGAGGAAAACACCATCACCAGCAAACAGAGCCCCAAGCAGGCAGAGGCAGCCTGCTCAACCTCATGGGAAAAGTGGGATCTCTTGCTCCCTGGATAAAGAACAAACCCTTGTCAGAAGCTGCACCCAGTGGACAGCAGAAGGATTCTGACAGGGAGACCACTGGGAAATCCAGAGTCACAAAACCTACTGTACAATGAACATTTAATTCATTGTGGTTTTAATGGTTACCTTCATTTTCATATGATCACACAAGCCCTATTTCCTTAGGATGATGTGAAAAAATGGTTTTGTACAGCAACTTTGGGAATAATTTTCATACAACATAAAAATATTGCCACTCCTCAGAGCGTCAGTCTGTCTCTCAGCGTCTCCCACTACAACAGTGAGGTCTGATCTGCTGTTTCAGAGATGACCCTTCCCAGACTCCTGAACAGCAAGTGTGTGCATTGAAAGGATGAGATACTCAACCCAGAGGACATAGCCAGGTACATTTTTAAATGGCTGAAGGAATTTGTGCATTGAAACTAAGTGACTGGAAAAAAGAAGGGTAGGAAGAAAAGTACGACTGAGTTGCTGCAGCCTAGTACTCGGCAGAAACTTTTGCACAGATAATTTATGTAACCTGTGTGTTCCACAGTCCTCATGTTCTGCACCATGCTGTAAACCCTGCTGGTTTTACATGCTATACTGGCATGGCTATTACTTTCCAACAAGAGAATCATTACTTCCATCTGCCTCTTGATCTTGTTGAGCTCTGTAGAGCTCACCTTGCCATTCCAAAAGCACATGCTGAAAAATTGTCTATAAATCAGGTGCTTGACAGGAAAAAGAAGTATTCTGCACTATTTAACAAAGCCAAGGCTGTACTGCATAAAACTTTTGTTCTCACTTTTTTAACCGTGCCACTAGAAAAAAAGGTGCCCTGATACAGTAGTTCAGTAGTATTCCATGCAATGACCCAAGCTCCACAGTGCTCCATCTGTCACAAAAGAGACATTACTGTCTGTGGTTCGTGAACAAACTTCCCTTTGTCATGATTTAATCAACCTCCATTTGAATCTGCATACATTAAATCCTAAAGCTTTAATTACTTTGAAAAACACTTGCTGAATAATTTAATCTCAAAGCACAGTTTCCTCCACATCAGGAATCTCAAGAAAATCCTTCAGGGCAAAATCCTCCCCATAGTCTATCAGTTAAAGCTGGGAGCCTTCACAGAAACAGTTCACTCATTTCCAATGACTAAACATAGCTACAAGTAGTTTAAAATACAGGATTTGCCTACCTTTTGCATACCGTGGCAGGAAGAGACATGCAAGGTGAGAAACAGTATTTTAGGTTGGGCCCAGTCTCAAAATAAAATCCAAATATATCAGATGTAAAACAAGCCTTTCCTTGTTGGGAAGAAAATACCTCCTTGAAAGTACAGAAAAAGTGACACAACACACAGATGGAGGCACTCCACTCAAGGCAAGTGGTTATTACTCATTTGCAGAGCCAAGCTTGTACCTGCTAAAGCCACAAAACAAGTGTTGAGAATTTCTGGAGCTGCTTTAGCTGAACCACCACTGTGCAACCTCACAAGGAAGAAGCACGTGAAGTCCTTCTTACTGCAATAAATGCAGTACCCTTCTGTTCAGGTGCCTTGTCTCCAGCAGGCTCAGCACAGCACACATTGTAGATGGGAGGTTTGCTGGACTCCCTGCTTGTAATGGAAATCCACCACAGTAAAAGAGACAGTGCCATTCCCCTCACTAAGGGAAAAGGTTTGCCTGTAGATGTGACTGTGGCTCATTACACTGTACTAAAGCACACCATATGCAAGGGCAACACATACAGACATAAAAACAAAGCTGGTTTCCTCAGGTATTTGTTAGAATAATGGATGGAGGATATGAGAAGAAAAGCAGTATAATCAATACATTCTTTAAGCAGTCTTTTTTCAGGACCTTGCAGATTTTCTCATGTGACACTCCACATTCAGAAGCAGTCTGGACTGAAATGACTGGAAAATCTTGCATGTGGCATTTCCAGATCAGCCTGCTTAGATGGTTTTGAGGGTGGCTGTTAAAGTCTCCATAATCCTGGGCATGGGCAGCATGCCCTTTACAGCAGCACCCATGAAGCTGCTCCAGCATAGCACCAAACCCAGTGTGCACCACTCTAGTAGTAGTAACCCTACAGATGTGCAACACTCTGGTAGTAGAAGCTGTGCATTACATCACAGTTGCTGTGATCACTACAACATTTAATAGCATCTCAGGTTCCTCAGAGCCTTTGCAAGCCTATCACTAACACTGCCTTCACACCTTCCTGGAGCTACTCTGGGCTGCAAGCATATTCCTACATCTAAGTATCTGTACACAAACATCATTGTTAAACTCATGGTATAACTACTAACCAGGGTCTCACCACTAGACCACTCCCCACACGTGACATACCTTACCTGTTTTATTGCTCAGTAACACCTGAGAAAGGCAACCAGGGTTTCCCAAATGTTAATTACGATGAATGCACTGGAGGTTATTTTGCCCAATACAGGCAACTCTGACATTTCCAATTCCCAGAATTCAAAAATACCCTGAATTCTGCAGATGCTTCTGAAACTGCAGCCTTTAGGGACCCACCTGAATTGCACAGAAACTCTGCAACCAACCAAGAACAGAACAAGGGAGTGTAATTTCTGATTGCTTAATATTCATCTTCTTCCAAGTCAGTGGCACTCTCAGACACATCCACTATGGAAAAAGCTCAGTTACAGAAGATGCTATGATCTATAAATCTCAAAAAATCCTCGTAGTTATTTTCTTTCCTTCTGTTTACTGTCTTTTCTGCACTCAGATTCTTAGTGGTCCTCACAGGCGTCTCTAGTGAAACTGAGAACCCCTTCAACACCTGCAACCCATTTTTTTATGCCACCCTATTTCCGTCTTGACAGCAGAGAGGCAACAAACACTGGTACACTTCAACCATAACATACACATCCTTCCAAACATATAAGAAAATCAGTGCAAGTAAACACGCTAGTAAATCAGTGTTGCCATAAAGGAGTCTTACAATACAGATGCATCCAGTGGAAAACAAAACAAAAGCACACAAATGCTTTCAGTTACATGCAGTTCTGCATCACTTCTGTGTTTCTTAAAGCTATGTGTATAATAGTAAGGAGAGGGGAGAACTGGAAAGAGAATTCATTTCAAGGATCTCATATCAGCAACCTTTGCTACATAGGCCAGCTCTATTCTGACCCTGGAGATCAAACACCCATTAGCAATGGGAGCCCTAAAGGAACCCAGTTCATACTCTGAATCTGCTCCACGGTGGAAGCCATGAAGTTCAGTAGATACAATCAGGATTGGTTTCACTGGTATGTTTTTGATGCAAATTAAAATGCTACCATGGGCTTACCCAGGAGTTACTGCTCTGCAATACTGAAATTTCCTGCAGACCAAAGGATGCTGAAGGGCAAGCCTGTGTGCAAACACTCAGAGCGTTAGTTCAGTGGAAGGATTTCCTCACTCAGAAATCAGCAAACACAGCTAGCATCTTCCTCACCCTGCTGCAGGGGAGATGGAAGAAGGATGCCTGACTAAAAGAAATTAAATAGGTAATTAGAAGTAAAGACCATTACACCTTTGTAAGTTATAGTAGTTTAAAGATATTAACAGCAGCAGGGAGGGCCATTTATTTACTTTACACTTTGCATTACCGTGGCAGAAATTGTTTTTCGTTTTTAGAGGGAAAAGAAAAATTCCTTTACTGAAGCACCATTTCACCCCCAGACAAGAAGTGCTATTAAGTCCACTTAGGCTGGCAGCAGTGAGATGAACTAAAGCAAAAGCAGGCATTGCATTGCACTTCCCTTGCCTAGCTTACATCTTAGAAAGGAATCTCTAGCCACTCAAAAATAAGGCAAGAATATTAGAATGTAATTGACCGTGTTCTGTCAATGTCATCCAGAGACAGCACAAAGGACAGTGGGTGTAAGCTGGAACATAAGAGGCTCCATATAAATATCAGAAGGAACTTCTTCACAGCGAGGGTGACAGAGCACTGGAACAGGCTGCCCAGGGAGGTTGTGGAGTCTCCTTCTCTTGAGACATTTAAGACCCACTTGGATGTGTTCCTGTGCAACTTGGTCTAGGTGATCCTACTGTAGCAGGGGAATTGGAGCAGATGATCTTTCGAGGTCCCTTCCAATCCCTAATGATTCTATGATTCTGTGGTTCTGTCTGTGATTTCCTAGATATGAATGAGCTATTTAATATAGCATAACCTGAATGAAACAAAGGATAAAGGGAAAAACTCTCAAAGCTGGTTTTGAGAAGGAAAGTTCTTCTGGGTTTGGAGTTTTGTTTTTGTTACATTGGTTGGTTGGTTGGTTTTTAGAATAAAAACATCCAGTCCAATTCGGATTCCCAACTGGGCTGGGTACCAGAGTCACGAAATAATGTAGGGAGGGGACCAGAATGAGAGAGGTACACAGACTCCAGAAGAAGGCCATTTCCAGTGAAGAAGCTTACTTTACACACTGAATATATTACTCCCTTGCTGACATGATATACAGCCCTGCATGTGCTTCTTTCAGAAATTATCTCTCCCTGTGAGTTGTATACGGTGTGAGACTGCTAGAGCAGATTCTTGGCTTTGGTGTATAGGGCGTAAACACAGCTGATGCACAGGATCATGCTGCTTGCAGAATTAGTACACTAAAGTCTTTTCCCCTCAAGATTTTCTTAACTACATGGGGGGTTCTATGCTACAGCTGATTGGCACCCGGTTGGCTCAGTGGGTAAAGCATGGAACACTGAATTCCTGGGGTCATGGGTTTGAGGTACCCCATGTAGAACATCTTGAGACAGTACTGTAGGCTTACCCTGCTCCCGCAGGGGGGGTTGGACTTAGATGATCTTTCAAGATCCCTTCCAACCTGTAACCTTCTGTGGTTATATAGAAGGAACTTCCTTTTCCTAATTTGCTATAGAAAGATGATAGCACCTAACACAAAGCCAAAACATTCTACTAGTGACTGTTTATGTTTACTATACAAAGTAGCAGACACCAGACATGATTCAGATCTCCTCTGACACATCAGTTCCACAAGGATTACTCCATTTTCATCTGCTGACCAGTGCATTCAGTAAACTACAAGCTTACTGCATATTAATGTCATGGGCTAGGAAACGGAGAGTGGAATTACCCTAAAATTGTGTCTAATGTCTGTCAAGTCTTTCACTGCTTCTGACACAAACACCATTGGGGCAGTTCAGACAGGTTTTCATAATGACAGTTCTATTTACCACTGGACTAGTCTCTCCCAAACCTGTAAAGCTAATGGCTTCCTTGTACCTAATGAAGTCACTGGATCACAATGGAAATAATCAAACCACATAAATTCATTATATATACAGTATTGTCCTTTGTTCCAAGACTCCTTTTATGCTGTTGGTGAAAGCTAGCAGTATGCTTAAGAAAGACAACACTCTTGAAATGATTAGCCACGGGGAAATGAAAGTAAGAAAACAAAGATTACAAAGGTTTTGCTTAGGCTAGAAAGAGAAATAATGACATTCGTAAAGGCAGAAAATTACTAGGAAAATTCTATGTGTACAAGATTAAAAGGTGAGAACCTAGGGAAAATTGTATGGTACATCAAAGCATCACGTGGAGATGTGACTAAACTGAAGGGAAAAGGAAGTGAAAGAGCACTGAGAACTGTTCATGCAGAACACTGCACTTTATCAGAAGCATAAAAAGGCGTAAAAAAAGTTTAGAGGGACAAAAGAAAACAGCTTGACACAATCCAAGTAGTCACCAACAAAAAAGAACACTCCACTAGAGTCACCACAAACCCACCCTGACGAGCTGTCACTCATTTCTTTCAGCTGTCACTAGTTATGCCTTCATGAAATCAGAAATACACTGCCTCTTAGAACTAGAACATTAACTTCATTTCTGCCACACAAACAGGACCCCAAACAGAGCAAATCCTCTCTTCAAGACACAGCTTCATGCAGAGACCTTGCGAGGTATAGAAGAAAATGTATATGTGAGGTATAAACCCTTTCTTCCTCATACTGAGTGAGCAAACAACTTGCATAAACTGACAGCTGCCTTCAGGAACCTTTTCAGAGTCTGGCATGTAATCCTGGAAATGCGGTTCTGTCCTGTTGAATTTGAAAACATGGCACCACTGCGAATAGTTGCTACCAAAAACCTCAGGGAATGCCAGAGACAACATTTTGATAACTGCCTTTCATAGAACTTGAGCACCACAGCTCAATACTGTCTTTTCTTCCCCTAGACACAATGGCAACTGCTACAGTGCTAACGGCATGAGTCGTTCTGTGGGCATTATTCACATAAGTAACCCCACAGACTTGAGTGGGGAAATCCACATAAACACCTTCTTTAGGAACGGACCAGGATACAGAAATATTTCCTGCCATCTCAGGGACCAAGGGGTGATGTGTACTCAGCACACCACAATACAGTGAACTACAAACAAAAAGGAAACCTTTCAGCTAATTTCTTTCCATTGCAGCTTCCCACTCATTCCAGTCTACTGATTTATCAACGTTTTAGCTCAAGAAGATTTAAACTTATATTTCTGCCTGATGACATCTAAATACCCAGTAAAATTATCTGCAGCATAGAATAAGCTTCAGGCCTTCGACTAAACTTTCCAGTAGGATCGTCACTGTGTTACTGAGCACACCAAGAGACTGCAGAAATCTTTCCAAACAAAGGAGAAATTCCTACGGCGAGTTTCACAGCAGGGACTGACAAGAAATTTTCTGGAATGACACTCCTCGTTTGAAAGCCACCCAATTTCTCTGGCCATTTTGTGTTTATTCAGAGCTGTCTCTAGGCTGTCCAATTTAAATGGTTCTTCTGTAAGTTTCGAAACCACAGCACATCATTACTCCTAATTAGGTGTTCTTAAGCTCCAATCTTTATTCTGAAAGGCTCCCCTAATAGATATTAAGTACTTTGATTTAACCAGTCTCTGAAGTCCTAGGATAGAAAAGGGGGAAAGAAGTCAGCAGCCTCTGCACCATCAGGAGGTGAAAGAACAAACACAGAGGATGAATGATCAGTCGCACTGACAGTTTCATCTAGTTTCTTGCACTCACTCAACTTTTCAACCAAGTGTAGTGGTTTTTCCCACTAACATTTGGAATTCTCTCTATTTCCAAACAGAAAACTCTTCACATTTCCCAGTTTTTTCTGGAAAGCTGTAAGATGGCCTTTTTTTTAACCCTACCTAAAGGAATGTAAATTGCACATGCTGGAGGCTAAAGTAACCCTCAAAGCCTTTACAGAATCTATATTTTCCCTAAATTATCACAGTGTTTAATACTTCCTAATTGATTTTCTTTGACAACATCCTCCAAATGTCAGAGGGATTTTATCTTGGTTTGGAATCCTTTAAACCTATTTACAGATTCTCTACATAAATAATATGCAGTCAGTTAAGTTTCTGTTGCCAGTGGTGTTAAGAATTATTAGAAAAGGTCTTTTAGCTCCAGTCTCAGATCTGTAGGTCATCCAATGTCCTTTCTAATGGATAAATACAGTAATTTATCATCATCAGTCTCCATCAGCATTGTTCTTTTTACTATCATATATTCATGAACAATATTCGACTCAGCTGAGTGGAGCATAAAAGAAGTGTGTGATTAAAGTGGAAAGGGACAGAGTTTGAGACAGCTGAGGTTTCATGGCTTGTGCCTGCACTTGAAATACCACACAGGTCTTGTAAGAGTTACAAAAGTAGTGTCAACAAACTACTGCTGGCAGGGCAGTGGAAGAACCTGCCTGCATCTTCCAGTGCAATGTTAAACTAGAAGATGTGAAGTGTACAGTCTTGTACACCTGTCTTCCCATAGGTCAGGGACATTTCAAAGCTTTATTAGCTAAAAAAATAAAATAAAAAAGAGAAAAAGAAACACAATGACAACAACTAAACCTCAGATGAGTTTCTGGGGATTTCATGTTGCATTCATCCTCATTAACACTATGGGAAGAAAGTCTGCATTCGCATTTGGGAGTCAGTAACGCATGCGTGTAATCATCACACGCCCTTGGTTTATTAAAAAGTGCTAGGATGATGGCTTTCAGACTCTAGAATCACATCAAACAACATCTCCGTTTGCTTAGAGATTTCTTCCCTCTTGTTAATTATCAAAACAGCCTGCCTGAGGCAATACCTTTAGCGGGAAAACACTGGAAAGAAATAAAGTCTGTTTTAAAGTAGCTAATGCAAAATGTATGTTCAAATATCTGAGGCTACTAGGTACCCTACAGGGTGCCGGCAATTTACTCTAACACGGAAGAGCAAAATACATGTCTCTGTCTCACAGTTTTTCATTTTACTGCATTAAATAATCCCTTTAATCCAGCTGCAAAATGGAAGGCTCCAAATGCTGAAAATCAAGTGCTGGGTTACACTGCACAGATGCTCACATACTGTTTCCAAAGCAAAACACACAGAACCTGTGAAGAAGATCTGGAGCCACGAGGGCTGGGTACACAGCACAGGACAGCGTTGGCATGATCGCCTTGCCCTTGTGTTCACCAACAGTGACCTCTTCTAGGCTGTACTTCTACCAGGTTCCCAGGGAAGAAGGTGGATAAAGCACTGGAAAGTCTTTAGTGTTAGGAAACTGAGATTCTGAAGAGATTTTCACACTTGTGGATTTAGGATATACACAGAAAGACACTTAAGCGCTACAGAGCAAATGGAAAAAACCTCATGACTGCTCTCTCAAGCTACCAGAGATGCACATCAGCTACTTACAAGACATTATATTAAATGACACTTCTCACTCAAGATGAAAAGCATTTCATCAAAACCAAGGTGATCCTACTTGCCTCTGCGCCACAGAGCTCAGGGCAGAGCTCTTACTATCTGAGCTAGAAGACTAGAAATGCAATGAAGATGAGCTTCAAGCTTTTAGTGCTCACCACCACAATCAGGTACATGACTGAAGTACATCGAAACAGCCATATGGCAAAGAGAAAGTTAAACCAATGCCACATGTCATGTTTGAAAGTTCTGTGCCTTCATCTAGAACTTGAATCCTGAGTATTCCAAATCACCACAGTTAACACAATTTCACAGAAGCTTCTTGTGCTAGTGGTCATATATTTAACAGAGACTGCAAGCCAACTGTTACACACTTTTCTGGATCTGGCACAGATTTAGTATGGCACAATAAATCTAAAAGTTAAAGCAAAACAAAATTTAAAAGTTAAAACTAAGAAACTCTTTATGAAATCGGATATATATACATGATATATATAATTATATAACCTCTTTTCTCCACTTTTATTGGCTTTTTCTACCTGATGTCTCTGACATTATGTTGAGCCTTGCAAACCAGAAGGTTTGATATACTGCTGCAATAAAACAAGCAAAAGCTTCCCCCAGGTTGGTAAGAAGGAAAAACACAAAATCACTTTAGATTATGTACCAGAACAGAGTTATCTCATTTCAGCCTGAAGCCAAGCCTGGACACAACCAAGAGAAGGGGACATAGACTTGGCTACCTAACTGGATCTCTCAAGTTGCTGGAACTGTGGTATGTATATGATTAAGAGCTCAAGCTTCATCAAGTTGCAAATGACCTGTGCAGGGGAAGAGAGAGTGCTTTTACCTTGATAAAATCCCCCTAAGATCAGTACTGCCCTGGAAAACTATCCATCAGCAGCTTTCCCATGGCAAAATCAGTCTATCTTTGGGCAAAAAGAAGTAAGGCAGTGAAGGAGGACATGAGAATACAAACAATTTTGGTTTTATTCACTGAAAACCAGAACACATATTTCTCTCTTTTGTTCAAATGTACTTTTAGGGTACTCCTCTTGTTGGGTGACCACAGAAACTGATCCCTAGGCAGAGAAAGTCCAACTCTTTAAATGAAGGCAGTGAAGCAAACAGAAGCGAGTTTCACAGATTCATAGAACACCAGGTTGGAAGGGACCTCACATGTTGTCCTTGTATGTCTACGAAACATGGAATTTAAATGCTTACTAAATAATTTCCCTATTTAGTGCAACACAATACACTCTGATTTCATTTCTCTTTCTGTGTTTCTAAGCAGAGTAATGTAGTAGAGTCTAAAATGACATCCAGTACGGGAAAAAACACCCCTTTCCCCCCCATTTTTTCTATTTTAACATCCGTGAAAGAAAGACCTTAAGTTGGAAGAGTAAGAGGGCTCAGGAGACAACGATTATAAATTTCAACAGTCTGTCTTCTATCCACACAAAGAACAGCAAGTAGCACCAGGTGGTGTAGATCATCTGGCTTTTGTAAACACACTGAAGCCTCACAAAGGTGATACCTAGAGGAACTATCTTACTTTTTCATCTGCAAAGACAGCAACATTTATCAG
Organism: Rhinopomastus cyanomelas; assembly: GCA_013400115.1. NCBI lineage: Eukaryota > Metazoa > Chordata > Aves > Bucerotiformes > Rhinopomastidae > Rhinopomastus > Rhinopomastus cyanomelas. The sequence continues at coordinate 287,474 of VXBP01007878.1, forward strand.
CCAGCACGTCACACAGGTACATTATATTTTTCAAATATGTTGTGTCCAGTGACTACTGAATGGTTGTGCCTTTTGAAAATTATCCCAAAACATCCCAGTTCAAGAATCCAGGGCAGTTCTTAAAAGCTACAAAATGAAAAACACTTTTACTATTCCCTGACAAGGACTGAGGGAGCCACATTCACTCCTGACACAAGCGCTCGAGTGACAGAAGTCTGAGCACTTTGGCAGAGCTTTCCAGAAATGAGCAGAAATGCAAGTAATTTATAGCTATTCTGCTTTCAACAGATATATCATCTGAACATAAAACTGTAATTTGGGCAATAAATATGAGTCATCATTTAGCAAGGAGCTCAGAATAAATCTGGCTAATTTATCAAATAGATCACCCAAACATCAATAGCTGTGGTAATGGAAGTTGTTATTAGATGCTCTGGCCCAGGGGATGCTGGGTTTAAAAACACCATCGGGGAAGTGGTGGATATGAAGTTGTATTCAAATTTATACAAGCTCATGGCTATGGATGTTTCAGTCAGTTGAACTAAGCTTTTAAGTGAAGAGTCACAGCACTAGCCTGCTGTAGTTTGAAGTTACAGATCAAGTCACAGCCCATAAATTTGCTGCAAATGCATCAACATCAGCATGACTACTCCACAGGTACCTGTAAAACCAGACTTTGAAACCAGGAAAGGTATTTACACTTATAAAATCTAGATGTAATTCCTTATTTCTTCCTGGGACTTCTCACAGCTCCAACCACTTCTCTGCCACAAGATACTTGCTGCTCCAGCTACCTCAGGAAATCCTCTCAGTGCAGATGCAAGTTCTCATTCAAACTAAATAAATCACTTACAGTGATGATACAGGTTTACATGAGCCTTCCCAGCAAAATGCAACTTTGAAACAGTCTCTGGATAGATTTATTGAAGCCCTAAGATGGCAGCATTTTCAACACAGGACAGCCTTTGACACTGCTATGGGGTATGGAAAGCCAGAGTGAGCAAGTGAGCCTCTGTGTTTGTTCTTTTCCCCACACCTATCACAGTGCCCATCATGCCTCCAGCTCTGTGACTGCAACAACAGTAATCTTTGAACCCATAACCCTTTGTTAAGATGATGGCCATGTCACACTGCTATACTAAAAATGGTGCCAGCGCCAGCCTGTAGCCAAACCCTGGTATAATCATGTAGATCTTGGCTGCTGTGAAAGTGTGTGAGTGGTCTTGATGCTCACAGAGATCTGCCAGCCATGGCCTCACCCTGTATAGAGCTCACCGTGGGACTTAGGCCTCCATCCTTAGAGCCTTTAAAGCCACAGAAAGTGTTGCCATCCACTAAAGCAGGGGTCCTCAAACCCCAGCCCACAGGCCAGATATGACCCCCCAGGGTCTTCAATGCAGCACACCGGTATTTCCCTCATAACCCGGGGGGTTGGGGGGTGGAAACCGAGCAGCCACAGATGACTTCCTTCCGACTGCACAGCCGGGTTGAGGTGGGCAGCTCCCCTGTCTCTCCCTCCTACTCCCAGGCAGGACAAGCCAGGCAGCACAAACTATAGCCCGGCCCCAACACTGTCTGATGAACAGTAAACTAGCCCCCGACACTGTCTGAGGGACAGTGAACCAGCCCCCTGTTTAAAAAGTTTGACGACCCCTGCACTAAAGCAACATGTTGCATGAGATGCTCTTTTGTACTATGTGTCACCCCTAGCACCTGAGAAAATGGGCAACCAAAGTTGCTTCAAAATCAACTTTAACCAGGAAAACCCAACTTGGTCTGGCAAAAGCTGACACAAATATATGGAGCTTCACGCTTACACTTGCTGCAGCCAGGCACAGAAGATGGAGCAGTGAACTCCCACCATTCACCATCAAGAGAGGCTGAGAACTCCAGAGCGATTAGGGAATAACAACTTCTATATTTAGGATAAACTCCTAATATTTATTTAGCATGTTTTAAATTGAGAACCTACTGCTGTTCCTCATTATGACCTAAAACAGCAGTCAAACTGGTAATTTGGGGTATGTAATATTAAGCCTGCTTTGAAAAGATTTCTACCTCCAACAACAGAAAAAACATTCTGGGAATTCAACACGTCTGAACTGACTATGAAGAAATAAAGATTGGTGAAGTTCAATGACTTCTTACTACATCTAAAAGCAGTATCCTTCTAAAAGAGAAACAATGTCCCCGAAATTTACGAGCTCTGTGAACCTCTCAGACTATTTAAAGCAAGCTTGACTTTTCCATAAATTCTACCATTTGCAAGAAACTGAAGCCCTGATGGAAGTTACCAGTCTTTTTTCAGATAATATAACTTAATTTATTCAAGACAGCTCCTCAAACTGAAATGTATTATTTTACCGGCATTACATGAAAATGTGCGATAGCTCAACGCAGAACGCACACATCCCCGCGGTTATTTAACGGAATGTCTTCACCGACACTGGAAGGGCGGCACGTAAGGATAATGAGCAGCCCGGGTACACATGCAGGACTCCCCACTCACACAGCAGCTTTCCAAACCAAACCTGTGCACAGCAACTCTTGCTGCTGATGTTTTTCACCCCGTTTTAGCGTATCGGAGGGAAATTAAGCTCCGAGGATTCAGCTAACGGAGAAAAGAAATCTGCAACGCGCCTCCCCACGTCCTGCCAGCCCCGCAGTGCCGGAGTTCGAAACAGAGAACAGGGAGTCCTGAAAATGGGTAAAAAAACTCCGAATCTCGGAATACGGCTGAGCTAGCCCAGTTTTAGGGGGTTGCGGGAGAGGGCGAGCTGCGGGAAGGGCAGGCGCTCGGCTCCGCTCCAGCTCGACTCCGCCGCCCCGCACCCTGCAGCTGATCCCTAACAGGGGTCTCAGCGGGAGCGCGCACAGCTCCAGCCTCCCTCACATCGTCCCGAAGCAACAGATACGGCGGCGGTCTGGCAGTGAAAACTTCGTTTCATGATGATGACAGACAAGTTCAGCCGTTTCCCGCTACCAGCCCTCACACGGGGGAGCCACCCGACGCTCGCCCGCTTTGGCAACGAAGCGGTACCGAGAGACGCCGGTAGCCCGGCCAGTTCTCAGCCTCGTACCGTCGGACCGAGGGACGTGACCGCCCGCCGGGGACTGCCAAAAAAAGCTCTAAGAAGCCTTCTCGGCCCCGCGGCGCCGCGCTCCGCATCTCTGCCTGGTCCGGGCAGGTCTGCCGCGGGCACTGGGCACCCCTTCATCCCCCGCACCCCGCTCCCGGCCGTACTGCCCCACCAGCCTCGTCCCATTCCTTGGTGCTAGCGCTGCTGGCCCGCTCCCCACGGCCGGCAGCCTCATCTCGGGCAGGACGCCCCCACCCCGGGGCAAGACCCCCGCCCGTGTCTCCCCCAGTGCAACTCGAGGGGAAGTGGAGCGTGAACTCCTGCGGGACCCGGGGCCGCCAGGTCTGACCGGCACCCAGCACCGAGTCGGGTCCGGACGAGGCTGGGTCCCCTCCAGGCGGCCTCCGCCGCTCTCCGCATCCCCCGCGGCGGCTCCGCGGGACTGCCGTTTCCTCCAATCGAGGCGTCCAAAGGGCACCCACCGAACCCCGCGACTTTTACCCATCTCGGCACAACTTCTCTGGGACAGCGGCCGCTTCCCACCCCCGTCCATCCCGCGGCTCCTCGACACCTTCCGCCGCGGGTCCCACCTGGTCGGGCTGCGGTGGCGGCGGGTTCCCTCTGCCGCCCGGGTGCACTGGCTGCTCCTTCATGGCTGTCATCGCAGAGGGCTCGGTTCGGCTCCGCTCGCCGCCTCTCACTGCCGCTGCGGCCCCGGGCACCCCTCCCTCGGTACCAACCGCATGACACCAGCCTTCACTGGAAGTGGCGCGGAGTAGGAGGAGGAAGAGAGAAGAGGGGGACGGGCGGGGGGCGCGGAGCCGCCGCTGCTGCGCTGCTACCGCAGTGCCCGGAGCTCAGGGGACGCTTGGCCCCGCCGTGCCCTGCCGTGCCGTGGGACCGCGGCCGCGCATCACCGCGGAGCGCCCCGCGGCGGCACGGCTCGCTCGGCTCGGTTCGGCTCGGCACCGCTGTGCGCGCTCCCGCCCCACCGCTCCACCCCGCGCCGCCAGCAGGTGTCACAGCGGATCCCGCCGGCCCGGGAGAGACCATCCGCGCCCCCGACATGGGGGCGTCGCTACCAGCTGCAGCGGGGAACGGACGGGTGGGAAAGAAGCGCAGCTATGGGGCTCGACCCCACTGCTCCAGCTGCCCCCAGGAGCAAGGGCTGCCCCGCTGCTCCCCAGGCCTGATACAGGGTTTCAGCAGCGAGTGACCCCCCAAGTCATCTCCGAGTTGTACGGAATGTCCCCCCAGTCTGAGACGCTCAGCACGGGGATCAGCACCCTTATTTTCGCAAAGGTCTGCATCTTAAGGAGCCCATCTCAATCAAGAACCTGTTGTTGCTGCATTAGGCGTAGGAGGCTCTTAAATGGAGCTAGGGGAAAAAAAGACAACCTCAGAAAGGAGAGTTGAAAATGTGAAGGTAGGTGCTAACACCAGGAACAGAGAACAGGAGCCACTCATAAGGATGAAGAACCTCACACTCAAGTGAAACACTTGGTCTTTGGCTGAGCTATTTGTGAATTTGGATCAGTTTTGTGACCCAGCTCAGGATTGCAGAAGGCAGGACTGTCACCATAGAGGAGATAATGTGCTGACAGGAGCCCCAGCTCTCTCTTAGTAAGTCTCCAGAGAGTGCAAGGTAGAAGGAAAGCTGTTAGCACAGATGAGTAAGTGCTTGAGCTTTCTTCACTTTTCTTTTTTCTTTTTTTTTTTTTGCATTAAACCAGTTTCTTCTGATGGGTCAATGTAATTAAGGACTGTGACAAAGATCTAACATTTCAGCCTGCTGAAGGAAGAAACCAACCAGACACAGAATACAGTTTCAAGTATTTCCATCTTCCTGTAACACCCCATCCCTTTTGTTGACTCCACCAATTAACAAACATAATTTCTCTCAAAGTTCCAGTAAAAAGTCTAGAAAAAATAATGAACTTGGCAAGGACCTAGAAAAGAACTAGACGACAGCTACAAACTACCATTAATTTGTCAAGAGCAGATCATGTCAAACAAATCCAATTTATTTCTTTAACAGGATAACAAGCCTGTGGGTGTGAAAGCAATGTCATCTGTCTTGCTTCAGATGAGCTTCCAGCCCTGCCTTCCAGTAGTTTTCTAAGGTAGAGAGAATCATAATCTGAACCAAACTAAAACAAGTGTCTACAAAAGTCTCTCCACCACCTCACTCCCAGGGGCTTGTAGCCGTAGCACAAGGCTGCAGCGTGGGGGTCACTTGATGGTCCAGTTAGGAACATGTATGAGGGAGTGGGCAGCAGCAGGTGAGATCAAATTTCCAAATGAGGAATGTGATGTTACAGACAATCTCAATCCTGTGCCTAAGGCAGTATCCTTCTACAGGCAGCTAGGCAAATTGTGAGCTGTGACGGACAAGCAGGGCTACAGCTGTCACTGCACGTGGGGAAATCCTATCTTTGTCAGCACTGTCAGGGCATCCATTGAATACAGGGGCCGAGGTCAGGGAACACACAGCAACATAGACATGTAACAAGGAGAATCAGAGGTCTGGCAAGCATGGGTTCTGACAGAAGCCTGAAAAACTTTGGGATTGGTTACTTTTGAGGAGAGAAAACTAGAGAGCAGATATGAAAACAATGTTTAAGTGCTTTAAAAGTGCTGCAAAAGAATATAAATATCTTATTCTGTACACGGTAGATTGGATAAATAGGATCAGGTTTCAAAAGCCAGAAAAAAGATCCAGGTTAAACATTAGAACAAAACCATATGTATTTCCAAAGCTGACAGGAGGGCAAGCCAGGGACTGGATTGCCTTGGAACCTCTGAGGTCCTGCAGCCCTTGAAGGAAGAGGAATGTTAGTCTGGAGTGATATGAGTGCTGCCTACAGTAGAAGAAATGTCTAAATTCACTGACTCAGTCTCTGTTTGTTGCTGATTCTGATTCTTTTCCAGCATGACACCAAGGACAACCTGCAGCCCCCTGCATGATACCCAGCTGCAAAATCTGCAGTCGAGAACTTGCATTGATCCACCCCGGTGTCAGTCTGTACCACTTTATGCCAGCTCAGACATTGGCCATTCCAGTGCTTCTCTTCATGCCATCTCTGCCCTTACCTCTTCACTTCATATGCCTTTTTTTCTCGCTTATAGCTCATCATTTCCCTCACTGCTGTACTCCCACTGCTGTCAGCCTTGTCCCTTTAACTTCTTGCCTTCTGCTGCTGTTTTTGTGTATAGTAATGACACTATACAAAGAAAAAGCAAGAAGGGCAACCAAGACGGCATCTTCTGTGCACCATCTTCCACAGGATGGCTTTACCACTGCCAATCTTGTCTTTGCTCTGTAAGATTTAGGGTCCATAGGCACCTAGATTTTGCCTGTGGACTCTAGGTCCTACAGTAATAGAAATAAGTCTTAGAAGCAGACATGTCCTGATTCATGCTGCTGATGGCACAGGTCTAGTGCAACTCACCTAATTACTGAGCCCCTCTCAGAACTGAAGAATTCTAATGATTTAGGGTCTGAATGGGCATGTTTCAATAGCAATTACTTTCAGCTTGTTTCTGATGAGATCCATTGTGATGGAGTTCCACTATTAATCAAGAGGGAAAAATACATTAGCAGTCACTCTAGCTTGCTTATTCATTCACAGTATATTCACTGGGAGGTTTTACTACCCTAAAACTAGAGACAACGTAGGACCCCTGCTGAATGAGGTGGGTGCCCTGGAGACGTAGGATAAAGAGAAAGCAGAGATACTGAACACTTTCTTTGCACCTGTCTGTACTTGTAGGGGCTGTTGTGATATCAAGCCCTAGACTGCTGAGACTCCAGAGCAAGTAGAGGCAAGAGAAGAGCCTGCCTTAGTTAATGTGGGCTGGGTGAGGGTGAGCAAACTGGATGTACACAAATCCATGGGCCCAGATGGGATGCACCTGCATGTAGTAAGGGAGATGGAAGAAGTCATTGCTAGGTCACTGTCCATCATCTTTTCTAACTCATGGGGATCAGGAGAGGTGCCTAGAGACTGGAGGATAGCAAATGACACTCCAATCTTCTAAAAGGGAAAGAAGGAGGACCCAGGTAACTATAAGTCAGCCTCACCTCCATCCCAGGAAAGGTGATGGAACAATTTGTTCTAGAGGCTGTCTCCAGGCACATCAAGGACAGGAGGGTCATTAGGGACAGTCAGGATGGCTTCACAAAGGGGAAGTCATGCTTGACTAACATGATAGCCTTTTATGAGGACATAACCAGATGGATAGATGATGGCAGAGCAGTGGATGTGGTCTATCTCGACTTAAGTAATTTGACACAGTCTCTCACAGCATCCTTGCAGCCAAACTGAGGCAGTGTGGTCTAGATGATGAAGGAAGTGGAACACCTCCCTTATGAGGGGAGACTGAGGGAGCTGGTTCTTTGTAGCTTTGAAAAGAGGAGATTGAGGGGTGACCTCATTAATGTCTACAAATATCTCTGGAGATGTTTAAGAACCTGCCTGGATATGTTCCTGTGTGACTTGGTCTAGGTGATCCTGCTGTGTCAGGGGGATTGGACTAGATGGTCTTTTGAGGTCCCTTCCAATCCATAATGATTCTATAATTCTATGATTCTGTGATTACTACTATGGAGTGAGATAAAGAGCATAAGTTTCATAAAGGTCACGCATGCTGGTTGTTGGGTATTCACAAACCAATTAGAGTTACTGGAAACACGAGTATTTTTGGGGTGGAAATTTGAGGATTGACTCTATACTCAGTGAGTCTTACCTAAATCTTCTTGAAATCAATACTAAAACACTTATTGATAGCACTTGACCATCTCTTTCATGATTATTTTTGAATACTCATTCATTAGCTCACAGTATTGCTGCTTTGGTGATATTAACTAGTGATATTATTCACTTTGGTGATATTATTCACTAGTGTGTGACTTGGTCCACGCTAACTTTCTTTTGGGTCTTTTTAGTAAAGCAGTGTTCACAACTCATGTGACCAGGTTGTTTAAAAGAAGAGTTGTTTTATAGACATTGTTAGGACACATCTTTGAAACAGGACCCTGGTACTGAAACAGGTGTCACACAGGTAAAAGTAATTGAGATGTACAATATTTACGGTAGTTTTCAGCAGAACTTCTCACACTATCAGCATGGAAAGCACTTAAGGTGTGGGTGAACTAGCTGCAGAAAGAAACTGAATTATGCTTTTGATCAGTTCTTTACAGAGTCATTACATTAATTCATTTATCTTTCAGCTGTGATGTTGTTACAGACTCCTTGTAATTTCCTCCATCGTCCTTATCACACACAAGATCTGAGTGCATGAGTCACAACATAACGTGATTACTTTGTCCTCTCCACATACACTGAGTGTCAGCTCTGTCAGAGTATTATTTGATCATTACAGCTTTTATATATTTTGTTGACCTAGCAGACTGATTTTAGACAGCCTGCAGGTAAGCCAGGAACCTGCCAGAGGAGTAAAAAGTCTGGCATATGTACAAAAGAAAAACAGAAAGCTTCCCATGAGTGAGGGCAACTCCCTCTTTTCTCTCTGAAGAAGCCCAGATGGTTTACTGCTCTCCCAGACAGCCACCACTTCAGGCTACAGCTGTTACTGAGAGCAAACCTGGGTGCCCAACACTGCATATGTGCCATGTGTTAATCACTCCAGTGCACTTGGGAGGTGGGCTGAGGCCAAGATGTAAAACCTGATTTCAAATAAAGTTCTGTTTATCAAGTGATAACCACGCAAATGCTGCTGCTGTGCAGATCACTGTGAAGAGCCACAGCTATTGCTAGCACAGAGATCTTGTCCCTGCCTTTGAGATTGAGTGTTATGTTTGGTAAGTTTGCTACTGTTCCAGCGGCGCGTTTTCAAGGAACAAAACTGGAAGAGGTGGAATGGGTGCATGTGCTCTCCTGTGTATTTTATAGGGTACTCGTCACTGCATAATTGATGATGGTACAGCCTCGTGAAGATGTAACTACTCCTCGTTCACTGATTACAATCATTCCCACAATAATAAGCTCATTACATCTTTTGCATCCAATTGACCCATTCCTACTAACAGTGTCTGGTTTATGTCATGAAGTCAGTTAACTCAGATGAGAAGATTCTCACTCAGCTCCAGCCTACAACTTCAGGTTTGTATCTCTCTAACAACCTTACTGCTTAGTCTTTTACAACCTTACAACCTATAGACTTTTCCTCCATCATATTACTCACATCCTTCATGCAGCCCCACGCTGATGAATTTATGAAAGCTGTAAGGTCATACCTTGAGAGCTTGTTGGTGGCTTTTAAAAATCAGATCTTATGAATGTAATTTGATTATAGATTTATGAATCCTTTTAATGCTCTAGCCCTGTGCTAAAAACTCATGGCAAATACAAAAGTGAATTTAAAAATCAAACCAACGTGACCAAAGCCCAAGAAAATTTAAGATGACTCTTTTTCACTGGTGTTTTAAGTGGATCTGTGGGCTTTTAAAAACTAAAAATACTCATCTAAAAAACCACTCTGAGTCACATAAACACACAGAAAACCACACATAATGTGTTTTTGTACAGAGTGCTTTTTAAATTGTGGGTTTAAATGGCGGAATACTTGAACTTTACTTCTTCAGAAATTCTTTGATAGAGAGACATTTCCAGGCGCCTTCTGAAACAGATTATATTCTAATACCTGCGACAGAGGAAGACTATTTTCTTTCTCAATAAATTGTACTCATGTTTTTTCTCTCCATGTCTAGTTTTAGAAAAACAGTTGATGTAAACACTGAGTTAATACAAATAAATACAAATATATTCTACCTGGAAAGTTACCAGATTTATTAAAATACACGTGTAAATATTTCAGCAAAGGTATAAAGAACAGGACTGCATTTCCAAAAACACCTCTCATTAACCAGTGAAACGCACAGCCAGCATTCGGGAGTATTTGAAGTAGTTTGTAAGAGCACACAATAACTGTGACTGCAGATCAGTGGTGTCCCACCCTGATTACCTAACAGTGTATGGACCCATAAATCACAACAGTTTCCAAGAGAAACAGAGATACACAAACACACATTCAGTACCTCAGCCTAAAACTGGGACTCGGTGGCTACTGCAGTCACCAGGTGCCACTGTAGATGTCTTGAGGTATCCAAATCACCTGTACTAACCTGACAGAGGGTCTTGCAGGACCTTCCTCCCCCCACACCTTTTTGTGTGCAGTAGCCAGAAGCCAAGCATGGTTTTCCATGATGTATTTTCCATCCAGCTCCAGTTCAGCTCTACAACTAAACCAATGAGCCTTACGACACTAGCAATAATCGAACCCTGATTTTCTATTGAGAATTATATTTTCCTTTGAAACAAAGATATGGCTATATCTTACTTATGGACTTAACTTATGCTAAAAATTATAATAAACATCTCACTGCACAGTTTGGTATTAAAACCAGTAACTATTTGCCATAAGATTCTAGGATGCTTCAAAACATTGGAGGAAAAAGGGGAGAACAGCAGTACCTATTGTCTGTTCAAAACCCTTAATTCTGTTTAGCGGTCACTGGATAGAGCAGGTCTTAGCATCTTGAAAGTCTTATTCCTACATCAAATAGAGGGAGAAAAGATTTTATATAAAATCCTACTACTGAACCTTTTTCCATGATGTTATTCCAATATGTAATGGGGGTCTGTCAAAGAACTGTATAAGAACCTATTTATCCATAGCAGACAGTATATAATGGCAGGTGTCAAATATTTGTACACAACTACATATATGTCTTACCCAAGATTTGGATAATACCTCTTCCTTCCCAAGGGAATTGAAAATGTTTTACAAACTGATATACAAATTACCCATGCAGAAAGATATTCATCTATCAAGGAAACACAAATACAGCCTACGGCAAAGCAGAACAACTATATAAATTACTTTACATAAAAGAACTTAGTAGATGAAGGAAGTATTCTCCCAACTAGGTCATGAGGAAGATGTTCACTGTTATAGTAGGTAAAGCCACAGGATTTCAGAAGAACATTGCTTTTATAATCCAAATTTGCTAATCGAAAATAGTAGATGTCTCTTGAACACTGGCAATCACAACATCAACTGAAAGCAGTCAAAGAATATTAAGTATAGCTATGAGAATTATAGCTATAATCTGAAATATATATATGATATTAAATGGTATTAATAATGAATAAGAATTGTATTAAAACACAGTAATGCAATATATCCAGCCCGATAGCCGAGGACTGCCTGAGAAAGAAGCATGGTAGAGGAAACGGACAACATTTGGGAAGTCAGTGGGATGAATGAGAAGCCAAGCACTACAATTATCACCGTTAGCATTATTTCACATGCTTTCCCTGGATAACTTTCTCATATATATTTTTTGCAGCTCTGACACTAGTTTCCTAGTGTTGCTTCAGTTGTGTTTCAAAATACTGGTGTCACATTTAAGAAAAAGAGTTTTGCTGATGCATCTTATCCTAGAGACAGAAGTAGGTAGAAAAGCTTCCAAGGAATAATGACACGAATACAGCGCTTGACTCGGCAATAGCCTGTTCTGTTTCTATTGCCATAAGCATATGCAAACAAGTGTTTGCCAAACATCGCCCGACTCAACACTGCCATTTGGGTAGCATTTGGCTGAACTCTCATTTCAGTCTCAGTTCTGATGCCGGTGACCAGACATTTTGTTTGGATAGCATCCTGTGATTTTTCACAGCATTTTCAGTTTGGTGGTAATTTTAGCACTTCTGCTTGGTAAAGTTGGTGGCAGAGTCACTTAAAAGTACTTGCAGAAGTCATAGAGTGTGATTTGAAGCAGAAGAGAGCTCTTTCCTTTTCAATATCATTATTATGCCCTTCTAATTAGAAGCAAAATGTGTAAGAAAACTGCAGACAGTGGAAGAGTCAATACAGTTGGAGACTTAGGAGGACGCATGAAGAATTGCCAGAGAAACTTTGGGACTGATTTTAACCTTGAGAATTGGACACAAACCTCAGACTTCCCAACTGTGTTGACAGTGTCCTCTCAGGGGAGTTGGAGAGAACCACATATTGGCAGACCAGTACTTGGATTCTAAATAACTATCTAAACCCCGTGCTCAGCATCATTACTCATCTGGGAGCTACATTCAGAAGCCCTCTTGAGGATTTCGACAGGCTATTGGGCAAGAGAGGCAGATAAAGAATTGCTGATGCTTCTAACCCTGGAGAATCCAGTAAGTTTGAGGAAAAAATGCTATTAAGGGTAATAGTTATCCTTCACATCACTCCCCTATGCCAGGCTGACACTATGAAGAAAATCACACAGATGAGCCAAAAAAGAGGGTATTACAAAATCTAAAAGTCTCAGGCCAGCTATTTGGTTGGGAAATTGAAACAGAATTGTAGGAAAGGAAGTAGTGGGGGCCCCCATTACGTATCTAAGGTAGTGATATGTAAATGCCATGAAAATGAAAAATAGCTGCAAGAGGCTGAAGTTTTCGCTCACAGTCAACAACACAGGCAGCAGTACAGCATTAACGGCACGCATTGCAGAATTGGAATTTTGCTGTAGAAGGGCAATAAATTGTTCAAGAAGAGCAGAAAGAGAGAAAAAAGGTGGCCTTGCTTCCCTATCAATAACACATATCCTGGCTCTGAAGTATGCAGTTCAACAAAGTCAGAAGGAATTACTGTCTTCTTGAATGGCTCTGCATAAAGATAAAAGGGACCATGAGTAAAGGTGCTTTACTGTAGGGAGTCATTCTTTCCCAATTTAACCTTGAAAATCAAGCACAAGCCTTCCTCTTCACAAATACCATGAGATTCATGTTTTCATACTGAAGAGAGTAATATGCAGAAAACAGCCCAAGGAAGGATCAGGTGGCAAGAAGGAATTTTATTATACAAGTATCTGCAAAGCAATAGAGTTCACGCGCAAAGGTGGTCTGTCAGCTTTCTGAATACAGTACTTTATTTTCCAAAAGAAGGGAGAATCTAAAATTGTAAAGTTATTCTAATGAGATGCTTAGGAAAATCAAGAAAACAGTAAAAGGAGACAGAAGCACTAAGCAAAAGCGGACTTTGAAATAAAAAAAGACAAAAGGAGTAAGGCTGGCATTTGTCACACAAAACCCATAGATTTAGTTAAATGTACTCACTAATTATGAAGGCCAGAACATGAGGGTAAATAAACAGATAAAGTAAGTAAATAATTAGATGAATTGACATGCTGATCAACAAATGAATCACACTCAGAAATATTTGAAGCTTCAGCCATGTCTGAACAATTAAAGATAAATCACTGAGCCATCATTCTGGTGAACTGGCATACACAAGCACTTTAGTCTTCAGTTCTGAAAAAAAATATAGGTGCACGGCTTAGGTCTATAAAAGTTAAGGTGATAAAAATCCAGATGGCATTCATTTAGCCAGAGCAGAAAATAACCATCCAACCTAGTTTTGCTGTTTAATAAAGTGTGAGACACAGTGTATAAAAGTGCTCTAAGACTGGAAGAGCAATTGCACATGATTATCTTATTAGAAAATGTGATTTTGATGAAATTAGTATTGCACAGCTGGTTGACAAACTAGATGAAATGTCAGTTCTTAATATTTAATTAATAAAAGGAGAAGAATTTACAAGGAGGAACTTTCAAGGGCTTTTGTGCAAGTCCATCATTATTCACCATTCATTTGATTGAAAATCAATCAAAAACTGTGTGAAGAGCTATCCATGAAATCAAGTGCACAAAAGCAATGAGAGGATGATCCACCTCCCAACAGTAGCATTGTCCCACGCACCGTGTTGCAGGGAGCTGGGAGCTGTTCCCCACAAAGCACACATGTCCTGGGGCAGACGAAGAGCAGGGCTCATGCACAGGCCAGCAAAATAATTGTTTTATGTGACTGCTATCAGTTTTGTGGGTCTGCTGTTAATTTTGGTTACTGCACTACAAAAAACAAGATGGGGAGCAACAAGCCCGAGAGTCAAATAAGCACAAGGTTTGAGGAGCAGTTGAAACCTGATCTGTGTAGTCTACAGAGACCATTATTGGATTTGAATTGGCTGGAGTTAAATCTCCCAGTATGTGAAAAAGTGTTAAAGGAGCTGTTTTTTCAAAAGCCTGTTATGAGGAAAGAGAAACATTTTCAGTAATTCAGGAACTACAGGAATAGTTCAGGAGAGTGTTTCTAAGAATTAGGAATTCCCCTCATTTCTGAGCAGACCTGCACTGAGCAGGTATTGTCAGAGGGGGTTTACAGGCACTTCAGGACTGGACAAGAGGAATCTGAGGAGTTCCTTCAACTCCTCAGTTTCCACCATTCTCAACATTCCCTTCCCTCACACATGGTAGCAGAATATGGTCCTGAATGAACTTTGCATTCATCCTTAGATTGCTCTATCAATAAATCCAACGACACTTTGCCACATACCTGAAATTAAGCACACAGCAAGGGCTTTGCTCAACAGCAATATACATTGAGCACACACTTTAAAACTCTGCAAATTGTGTCTTTATAGCTTTCAAAGTCATTACAGTGGTGACACAGGAATGGAATTGCCCGCTGTACAGAAGAGACCTAGGAAAGGGAAGAACACAAAAGACCACTGCTAATCCTCATTTTGCACATTCACATTGTCTTCAGAGCAAATTGATGAAAATGATAATGTTCTATATAGTCCTGCTCGTAAAGAGGTGTCTTCTGAAATCCATTGCACTGCAAATTTAGGTTTCAATAATGTTCTCCTAACACAGAGGTGACTGCAGGAGCTCAAGTACATACATGTGAATTTAAGAACAAGCTGTGTACACCTGATCAAAGCACCTTTATGCAATAGACTCATCATTTTTAAGCACAAGGAAAGGGTGGGGTTTCTGGATAATTGAGGGGTTTCAACCTAAAAACCCACAAACTTGGATGGCTGCCTTAATGCTACCAAATGTGACTGATCTAACAACTCTTTTGGGAAAAAAGAAACTATGGCAATCCATGTACTTTTCATCTTTGGGCTGGCTTTTATTTTTCTGGCTCCCTCTTTCACTTCTACTAAACACAGACTTGTTTTGCCCCTTGGGTTCGAATACTGAGTTTAGTCAATATTTAGCTGTCTGATCAAAACACCTTCAACAACAGTCAGTATCACTGTTTGCTTATGCAGGCAGCAAGCAAAAGAAACTGCAGGACTGCAGTGTGCTGTGTTACCCAATCTTCCCTAATTTGATGGCACACTGTCTGGAATGCTTAGACTCTGCTTAATTACTTACTGCAAAGTGCAGTCTTTACAAGGGCAGTTCTGTGTTGCATCTTTTGGCTCGACTTTATTTAAAGAATGAAGTGTTTTACTGTTTTCCTAATCTTGAAGCACAGTCTACCATGTCAAGAAAATCATATTTAAACACAACAATTTAAACACTATTTCTCAGAAAATCTGTCATCATGGGAAAAAGGGTAGGAAATAAGAGGACAGGAAACTGTAGCTAAAAAGGAGACATTGAGAAAATTATTAGCAATTCTGAGTGTTTATAGAGTCAGTGTTGAGAGTGGCATTATCAGTGACGTGTCTTCAAGAAGAAGAATTGCACAGCCACAAAGAAGACAAAGTAATTTGCAGAAGTACAGAAGGCCATCACAGAGATGCCAAGATAGCTTTATGTGACAGAAATTCCATGTATGTTCTTGTATTAAATGTTCTGAAATGGCATTTAACTACTGCGGTTGGGTCATCATTTGACATCTTTTTAATGCATTAATGACATGTAGTGCTCAAAAATATGTGCTTTATTACAGACCCAAAATTACTTGTCTCCCACTGAGGACTTGTCCTTGTTTGCTATTTCTTGCCCTTTAATTAAACTCAAACTAAAGAAAACTAAGTAACTATCCACTGATTTGTTAAAAATAACAGTGCGAATGCACAAGTTGGAGGTGATTAATCAAATGTTTTCATTAGTGTTTATACAATCTGACTCAGATTTACCCCTTAACTGAGAAACAAAGTTATAAATACTCAGGAATAATTTTGTTCCTGGTGTCTGCTCTGGACAGCATTCACCAGTTTTAAAGCTTTTTCAAGACTTCTGCATTTCTGCAGAGTAACGTGGTCAGCTCCAGCCTCAGCCAGGACAACCCTGGAAGCAACAGGTAAACCTTCAGACACTGGCACCCAAAGGGAATCTCTGAATCTCACCAGCAGCGCTGCATCATCCCAAATTCCACAACACGCTGTAAGGCAATGGACATCACTTGACTGAAACTATTCAGATTAAAGGGGCCTCCAACACAGGTTTGGTTAAACAATTTGGCATTTCAAAGTACATGGGAGAACTGCATTAACTTCTAGTGCTTAATCAGAAAAACATTTGACATGAAGCACATGGCAAATATGCAATTTGTGGATGGTTTAAAGCAGAAAATAAAACTTCAGGCTCAACCTTCAGGTAAAAGCTTGGCAGTTGTTCAGTCTGGAAGACAGAACTGTCTTCAGCATTGCAGCCCTGGCATCTCTGGGACATCAGTATCACTTCACAGCTTTAGGTACTGCTAAGCTTAAAAAGCTATTGCACAGCAACCACCTGTTTGCACCTAGTGTTTGACTTCCACACCTAAAGACAGAATAGCTGTGAAGCTGTTTTGTCTTAACATAAGACAATCCATTCTTCACAACAACAGGAGGAAACAAAAAGGAGGGGGAGGACCATTCTGAATTTCCATCTTTTTCTCTGGCTAGTGCTCCCAAAAGACCACTAATATTTAAAATCCTTCTTAAGAGCGTGTCAACTGGAGCAATAATCAAATTAGAAAATCAGGCTGAACATTTCAGGAGCAGCTGTTCAAATTTTGCTCAGTTCTAACGTGACAAGTTGTCCGCTGGCTGTGCCTCTGTGGCAGCAGAAGACAGCTCACTTGTACTAAAGCTCAGTTAGTTCTCATTTCCAGGCAATAAAGAAAACTATCTGTGTTAATTCTTTGAGCTATCCTTCTAGTGAACACTTCTATTCTCTCTCTGGCCATTCGGGGCTTTGCCATGCTACTGGAGAAACCCCTCCTCTGAAGAAGAACGAAGAAGTACTTCTTAGTTCCAGTGAAGGAAACTTTTCACTATGTGGCAATAACTTTCTCATTTTACCGTTTCACAGTTCCGCTACCTCCTTCATTTTCTGTCACTAACAATCTAGCTCACGTTTTTTCATAACTTTTGCACTTTGAGCAGTTTTTTTTTTAATTGCTCAAAATCCTGCTAGAAGTTTTTACCCCTCTGACTTCTGTGTTTGGGGCAAGGAGTAGCATCCATGCTGCCTGACACACAGAAAAGAGGTGAAAAGAGGGGAGCTGCAGAAAGCTGGCACTGTTACACTTGCCTGTTTAATGATCTTTAATAATGTCAAGTCTTGCTTTTAATAGGTGAGTCTCACACATCTGTTCCCCAGACATATTATCCTACCCTGGTGCTCACAGCCAGCACAACTCAAGGTTTTTTCTGGCTCCAGGACAGATGCAGGTGTCTGCCACTTGTGGCTTGCATGCAGGACGCTGAAGCACAGGAAAAGCTGCTCCACACAGGTGCCAAAAAGTGTGTGAAGCTCATCATGGGCTCAAAGATGTGCTGTGATGGACCTGTAGGGTTGTAGTTTGTTCCTCCTCCTCTGTGATGCAGTGTTTGCACCAAGTGGTTGTTATGAGCCCTTACACTGGCATTAAACACGGCACATGGCTGAGGCAGCACTTCTTAACGTGTGCTGCCACCGCTCCCTGCTCGTGCTTTATCCTTCATAACACTGCCCATGTTTTCAAAAGGTTTCTGCTTTAAGGTTTTCTTCTTTAACAGCTGATTTTACCAATAATTAGTCCCTAAAATCACAGTAGCAGAAGAACTGATCCCTCTGAGGATAAGCAAATTAATTGCATAAATCTCTGAAGACCCTGAAAATTTGTAAAGCAGCAGCAGACATAATGTGTAGAAACAATGAGTCAACGAGTCACTCAGTACAACACAACCTCACTACACCATTAAATCCTAAAAAACAAATGTCAGTGCCAAAATACTTCATTTGAGAACAATTCTGACTTCCTAGAGGACATGTAACAAATGAGCATTTAACAATAAGTTGAAATTAACGCTATGAACTGCAGCCTTTAAACAAAGCTGCCCAAGGATCACAAGGTTCTAATATTGTTGAAGAAATACCTTTAGGGATGTCTATGGTGAGCAGTATTTCTCCCTTGATTTTAATGGAAACAGTCCTCTCTGTGGACATTGTTATGGACAAAGATGTGTCACACATCTGGCCCCAAAAGACTGTGGGGTTTAACCTTGCTTTCAGTTCTGAAGAAAGGTTAATATTCTCACGTTGTTATGCCAGGTGTCAACAGACTGGGGTAAGAAAGAGAAAACAGAAGTTGAAAGCTAGGACACTAGATAAAACAATGTATGTGCTGAGCCATTATTTCATTTCAAAATACTGACAATAGTGGGACTTCTGGATCAATGAGGCTACTGCAGGAAATCAGCCCATAACTACTACTGCTGCTGTTGGCACAAAAAACTCATAGAGCTTGTCTGTGGCTAAAATAAAATAATTCTGCTTTTATTGATAGTGACACTTTAATCACCGAGTGTTCACATCATGGGAAAAGAAATACAAAGTTCCATTTGGTTTTCTTCCTCTAAGCTCTGAAGATATGACACATCACACTGGATATAGGTGGTGTCCATCATGCAGACATGCAAGTAGATTTTCCTTGAATGAAAGAAAATACTGTGGTTTGTATTGCTAAAGAAAAACATTCTAAGACTGTATTGCAATAGGTAAAAGTCATCATTAATAGAACTGCTGATACCAGGAATAATTTCTGATCCTTTTTTTACACTAAGGGACAAAAAGAGACAAACCCACAACATTCCTTCAGGCTCAACCAACAATATTTGCCACATCTATACTACATCATCTTCTCACTGAAATGGCCTGTTCATGTTGAAGACTAATCACAGATAGCTTTATTCCCCTTAAAGAAACCTCAGCTAATCACACCACAATATCAAAGTGGAGCAGAAAAAGCCCACACCTTAAACATTGCAGATCTGTGAATGATGCAAGCAATGAAGGAGCCTGAGCTAAGTCTTGGAGGAGCTTACCCAGCCTCATGGTACTGGCTACTATTATATGCAAGGTCCATGTATTAAACAGAAGAGGAAAGCAACTGTTTTCCCCAAGCTGGTACCGTCTATATTGGTCATAAACAAACTGCAATTCCTTTTCAGTATAATTCAATGTTTTTATTAACGTTACAGGAAATGGCTAATTGTGTGTCTTTGGCTTTCTTTCATTACCTAATATTCGGTATTTACTTCCAGATGGATTAGGTAAGCATATAAATAAATCACAGTAATTTATATCATCTCAATGAGAAAAGAAAGAAGACATCAGAAATCATTTAATAAGAGGTTAAACAGAACATCCCTATGAACCCAGCATCACAAATAAAACTTCTTTCACGTTAGATTTACATCACATACAGTTCTGATGTCATATGGTGAAGACAAGGACACAGCAAACCTGAAAGGCTCTATTCTCAGAGTCATTTTGAAGCAACCATTAAACATATAACATTTATTCCCTTTCTATGTATAATAAAATATCTATTCCTTTTTTGAGTATCACAATCTCAATCAGCAGATTAAGATGTTTACAAAAGGACAGCTTGTCCAGAGATGCTGTATAAAAGAAGAAAAATCTCACAGATCCAGCTTTCCAAGGAAAACATAGAGCAAAGGTGAGCATAACATATTTAAACAACCCAAAACACAGGTTTTCAAAACCAGTTGTGACTCCAAAACGGTTGTCACAGCACTGAAACCACACAGACCAGCAACTACAGCCTTCAGCAACTAGATCCTGATTTGCACTTCATTCCTGTTATCTCTCTTCTTTCTTCTCTCTCATATGACACAGTACAAGCCCTTAATCTAACACACATTTCTTATGGAGGGAGGATTTTCAGAACTAAGGATTTAACACGTATTAAAAGAGGATAACTGGAGACGTTTAAGACCCACCTGGGTGTGTTCCTGTGTGACTTGGTCCAGGTGATCCTGCTGTGTCAGGGGGATTGGACTAGATGATCTTCTGAGGTCCCTTCCGATTCCTAATGATTCTATGACAATATGAGGTATCAGAAGTGGGCACAGAGCTCACTATCCTATCTGCATCTTATGTGTTGATAATCTTTCAGTCGTATTTGTCGTAATGTGTTCAAAAACCAAGAGCCAAAAGCACTTAGTTTTTGAATTGAATGTCACGTGTGCTTCTTCCTAGAAACATGTAGTGAGCATCACCTCACTAATACTCGTTAGCCAAATGGGAAAAGGCACTAAATATTGTGAGAGAGTTCTCTTACTAAAAATATTTCAACAGAATGACAAAATGCAGTGACCTTTTAAGTAAGAATTGTGGCTGTGGATTCTGCCAATGTAGAACAAAAAGAGGAGCTAGTAAATCCAACTAAAAATCTGGTTTTTCCCCTCACTGAAATTACTAAATTTGAAAAAGACATTTCCCATTTCCTCTTGAATTGTTATCGAAAATGGCATGTTCTTATTGAAATTATTCCATCCCAATAAAACTGCATTGTAAAAAGTGTCGCTTGGAAACATTTCAATCCGTCACAGAATCACAGAGCATTAGGGATTGGAAGGGACCTGGAAAGATCATCTAGTCTAATCCCCCTCCACAGCAGGATCACCTAGATCAAGTCACACAGGAACACGTCCAGATGGGTTTGAAATGGTCATACCTTGCTCAAAAGGAGTAGCTTCTACTTCACTGTCTTCGAAATGTGTAGTCTGCTTAATGAGTTAAAGCTCTGATTTACTGAGCAAAGTTTAATCTGTGAACATCCCAGAGCAAGAAAACGGGGAATTAATTTATCATTACTATTATAATGACAAAGTGTTGGTATTCGTGCCAATATTACCCAAATATTTTGAATTCTAGCAGCTTAGCAATGGCTAATCAATATTGAAATTATGCCATTGATCAGTCAGGCCATCTTCCATTAATGACAGCCTTTATTCTCTGATTTAAAATAAAGTGTGTTAAAGCATTACATTTGCCAAAAGCAATTGCCTACTTCAACTATTTCTCAAAGTTATTTAATATCTCTTATTATTAGGAACTCATTAAGGGAACTATTCCACAAAGTTTAAAACTTCTTTAATGTTTAATTGCATCTTTGATCATCAATTACATCTGCAGATAGGCATAACTTTTAAAATCTTAATTTTCTCATTTAAGTTTGAAATAGAGTTCATTGCCCAATACATTTTATTTCAGTGCGAAGACAAGGCCCATGTGTTGATGAATCTTTTAAAACAGCTCAAGCAGAATAAAATTCTACTTATCCACCACATCATAATACAAGAATGAGAAGTCATATTTGCAGATGAAATTTCAAAGCAGACATGTACGTGTATCTAAGGGTTTACCAGTTAGTAAAGCCTGGTGCAAAGCCCTTCCCACACCGTGTGCTCTGTGAGACAAGTATTCCTTTCCAGCTTTGGGCACGTGAGGATTTGTATGGTGCATCACCTAACGGTAAAGCGTTGCCATTCTATGTCTCCCACACTGAAATAAACACACTTCTCTTCTGCCTTAAATTATATCCGCCAAACCTTTGCAGACAGACTGTGACTCAAGAAAAATGATCCTGATGTTATTAGGTCTTGGAAGGGTGAAAAACTGACTGATCTGAGTGGCAGAACAAGCTCATGAACTCTCAGCTGATGAATATATAACTCATTCTGCAATGGATTTTTTTAAACCACAAAGTGAGAACGTTTCTGAGACAACAAACAACATTTTGTTCGATTTGGTAACACAGGGGACAAAAAAGAAAGTCTTTTCCTTCAGCTGCAAACAACATTTACCATAAATTTTTTTTTTACCAGCATTGCTCATAAGAAACCTGCTGCTTAGTTGTTTTTTCTTTCCTTACCTATTTGCCAACATATGTAATTTGAATTCTCCTACCTGCTACTTGACTATTTTTGTTTTGTTTCTTCCAGGGCTGTCTTCCAGCATGGTTTATGTAGGAAATTCAGGCTTACACATGAAGATAGGAAAATACTAATCATAGCTCTCTGTTAGCTAATCTTGTCTAACAGATGTCTATTCATCTTAGCTATGTATATGAAAAGTTAGAGAGGTGAAGTGTTCACTGTCCAGAAGGAGAAAGAAAAGGAAAGCCCAGTCACCCGTGATATTTCTAGATATGGATGCGAGCAAGCAGCCACTTGTACATGTCCAGCTGCTGCCCAGTCTTTGAAACTTGTGGTCATGATAGAATGGTTTTGATTAAAGACTTAACTATTTGCATTATGCATCCCCAAGGAAGAAAAATAATACATCACTGGGTGACATGATATTTACACAGAAAAGCAATAAAAAGAAGGATGCCCAGGTTTAGGTAGGGCCTGCTGTGTGTGATTGGTTTTCATGCACCTATTGAAGAAGCATAAAATAATATCCTGTTTAAAGAGAGACACTGTATTCTTCACATTTGTTCTTTGAAGATTTTTATCCCTACTGAGTTCGAGCAATACTTCCATTATTCCTAATACAGTTGGGCTGGGAAGCTATCAGGAGGACACTGGAATAAGGAAAACATCCTTCCTGAAATATTCCTCTGGCTTCTGCTTTTTTTTTGAAGCACTGAAGTTGCGTAGGGAACTCCAAGGGACTCCAATTCCTTTTCCTTTACAAGTATTTCCATTTTTACCAGAGCATATTTGGGGAAACAGCTTCTTCAGGTCAGGCAAACACAGTTAACACTGTGACAAGAATTTGTCTGAAGACAGACACTTTTTTTAGATAATGACTTCAGTAAATTATTCAGGGTTAGATGAAAGCAAGATAAACATTACAGACTCTTTTTGATGTGTTCCTTCAGGATTATTTCTGTGACAGATTTATTATTCTTTATTCTCTGTGCGAAAGGCTCTGTGGCTGATAAGAAAAATTAGGGAGACAATGGACATCTCAGTCACAAGTTTCTTCCTCCTGCTAGAAGTATCTCTAAGAATCTTTTCCTATTACTTATCCAAAAGTTTTTAGGCAATGTCATGTATTTCGGGAAGTCTGCTACTTCCAGACATCTCTTTGTACCTTCAGAGCTCTGACTGCTCAAGCTTACTGTGTTTGAACAGTAACAGTAAATGGTTCACTGGAAAATGCTAAAATCTTGCTGATTTGTTTTTATTGCTAAATCCCTGTTGCTCTTGAAGATCTTATCACCCTGGAGTCAAAGCTCATTGCTGTTCTTCCTTCATTGACTTACACCTATTTCCATAGCATGGAGGCTGTGATTCATGCACCCGGTCCTCCACCTCTACTCTAATTTCACTGCTTTTATGAATCCCATGTGTTGATTTTGCCTTGACCTCACTT
Organism: Rhinopomastus cyanomelas; assembly: GCA_013400115.1. NCBI lineage: Eukaryota > Metazoa > Chordata > Aves > Bucerotiformes > Rhinopomastidae > Rhinopomastus > Rhinopomastus cyanomelas. The sequence goes on from VXBP01007878.1 coordinate 310,968, forward strand.
TTCAAATGAAGAAGACCGCTTATCAACAGCTTGCAAACTGCTGATGTACCTGTCTCTGACAGACAGGCATACACCACTCATATCATTTATCTGCAGGCACTAAACCATAGAGTTTCCAGCTGGTGCAGCAGCACTTTGTCCTGGAGAAATAAACAATCTGTTTCAAAACGCAGCAATGACTGAGACCTGCCCTGACTAACAAATAGCACTTCCTTCAAGGTGTCATCTGACAGTTAAACAGCACTAATTCCTGAAGCTCATTGCACATAAATATGAAAAGGAACTTCTTCACAGTGAGGGTGATGGAGAATTGGAACAGGCTGCCATGGGAGGTTGTGGAGTCTCCTTCATTGGAGATGTTTAAGACCCATCTGGATGTGTTCCTGTGTGACTTGGTCTGGGTGATCCTGCTGTTGCAGGGGGATTGGACTGGATGATCTTTTGAGGTCCCTTCCAATCCCTAATGATGTTTCTATGATTCTTGCTTCATTAATGATTTTTAAGAGATTAATATTTAATCCATTCTCATACGTAACTGATGTGGATAAAATGTCAAATCCCCTTTCTCTGGGTACAATTCTCTTTGGTGTTTGGGGAGAATGCATTTCTGGTAGAAGTGACAGTTTCAGGGTGTGCCTGCTTGCTTATTTATTTATTTTAGAAAATAAAATAAGATTCAGAGTAAGGAGCCTGGAGTTTATGAACAAGCATGACTTTCCCTGCTACAAGCTGTCAGTGCTCATTTGGGTGAGTGAGATCACTCTTGGGCTGATTCTCATGGGAAGTGCATGCAAGAGTTAAGGAATCCTAACTCTTCTCATTGAGGATAAAGTAGAATTCATACCTACCTACTGGAAATAAATAATTTAGAGTCTCTAGGGACCATTCAGAACTTCATTCTCCTCTCTTTGGGCAGGAAATAATTCCATGCAATGTAATCTTCCTTAGATTTAGGAAGATTTTTAATATCCTTTAAAGTTTTTAATACATATGCTTTTATCCACATAAGGAAGCTCTGTGGAAAAGTGAGAAGATCAGCAGAAACCTGAGAGAGATGAATGGAAAGCTTCTTTTCAAACTCAGAAGCACAGCAGCTATTCCTGCTCTCCTCCTTTTCCTGAAGTCCCCTAAACACGACTTTCCCAATCCCCTGTCCCCTGACAGGAAGCACACATCTCTCTCATCTTCCTAAGGTCTAACAGTTGCAAAAACAAATGACAAAAAGATTATTTATCAAACCTAATGCCAAATTCCTTTCTATTTTCCCACATAATTTGAATTTTGAGTTAGCCAAATAGGTCATTTCCATTATCTGACATGAAGAAAATCAAATCATAAAAACACTCAGCTGCTCAATTTCAGCCAGAAATGCAAGGAGGCATCTGAGAGACAGACTCACCAGAATACTGAGTGGCACACATTCACACAAACATGCCATTTGAGCCACTCTATTTCAATGGGGAAGGAATATTAGCCCTTTTCAAGTATTACACAAAGTGTAGAAGAGTGAGCAGAAGGAAAGAGACCTTTCAAATGAGAACACTCTTGGTGAGTCATCGCTATCATAAGAGGCAAAGTCTCATTCCTTTTCAAAGAGTTCAGAAAAGCATTTGGGTGTTCTGGGCCCATTTATCTGCTTGCAGGATTCAGGGAGATGTGAGAAGTTGTAGGGAAATAAAAAATGAGGCGTTTTAGGGCATTTTCCTACCATCCCACTCTTGTAGAGCTCACAACGCTTACAACATTCTTACTGTGTGCTCTTCCTATTTATTTTGCCAGTGCTAGGTCATAAACTTCAGTCATCTTCTCAGCTGACTACCTGGCAAGACAGAGAACGCTAAAAGCCTACGCAGGCAGTGACAGATTCTGACTGAACGGGTGGGAAAATGGCAATGTTTTTAACAGAGCTGAATTTAAGTTCCTAGCAAATGTGAAACCTCAGTTGAGATGCTGGGATCGTTTACTGAGGCCTTTTCTCCTGCACCCACAGACCAATCAGCTGTGCTGACAGATAATAAACCCCCAGTCAGTCTGCACCAGCCCTGTAACACTGCAGCAGTTTTGCACATCCACAAATAACTCTCACACAAGACTAGGCAGGAAAATGATTTGGTAGTCACACACTTTCAGAAGCCTGTTAATTACCTGATTTCTCTCCTGGTTTGCTTCCCCCAGCTGAGGACTACATTTTCCTCAGATAACTTATCAGGCATTTTTTTAGGCTTTTAAGTGATGGGGAAAAAATGCCGAACTCCAGCAAGTTTAGAGAGATTCTGGCTTAATTGGTCTGCTCAGAGTTATGTCCTGAGGGAGCCTGAATTCATCATCTATCTTGGAACTTCTTATGCTTGTAACAAACACATACGAACCCCATACAGGCTGTAATTCAACTCTTGACAGCCACTGAAGTTTTTCTCTGAGACTTTCTCAAGCTCTTTATAGCTCAAAGCCACTAACATCTTTTATATTTTGGATCCATGTATTAGGTATCCTAAATCCTCCCACAGGAAGGGAAAACTTCTCACTGAAAAGCCGTGGTTGATGCAAAGGCCAAGGCTCATGAGTTGGACAAACTCATAAGCAGATTGTAACAGCAGCTCTTACAAAAAACAAAAGCAGATACATTACGTTATGTATAAGTAGTGTGTAAGGAAAATGTTTCACGAGATACATGGCTCTAAACCATTAAATGCCAAAATCTCAGCTAAAGCACTAATAGAACCATGCTTTCCTAAGAGATATAATTATGGCTCCATTTCAGCTGTCCTTTGTGACACAGATTACAGCAAAGTGTTAGCAGAGAAAGACTAATACCTTATAATGATACACAAGCAGCATACTGCCACTGCAGAACGCTTCCTGAACAAAACAGAGTGTTAATTGAATGTTAAATTTCTAGATTGGCACTTGGAGGCTTTGACAGGATTGGAATGAAAGGTAGCCCACTGGGAAGCAGGAAAATAATACCCATCGTAACGCTGTTAAGTGCGGTGCAGACTGCTGAGTCAAGGACATATGCAGCAGTCAGGTGAATTTAAAGCCAGTAGATTCACATCTGTACACAGCAGGAGCCACGCAAGGCAATGGCACGGAGAACATCTCTATGAATAACATTTAATACGAGGCTGTTTGTTAAAGAAAGGGAACTGTGGGCTGCAACACCCAGTGATTGGTTACAGCTCATCTTCTGGGCTAGGTAACACATTTGCTTTTCTTTCAGTTACCTGGCTCTTGCCTGGTCTAGCTACTGCACAGATTAGAGATGTTTATGGTATGCTGCCTGGAACTGCAGGACCACTGATTTACCAAACCTGGCCTCAAGCAGCAGCCCCTGTCCTGGAAGCAGGCTGGCAAGCCATGCACAGTAAGGGCAAGTGCCAGCCCAAAATCATGCGTGCATTTCCGTGCTCTGTAACTTCACCAAACTGGGCACATTATCCCATGTTACAGCATCTCACTCATTATTTGCCCCGGGAGCGTGCCCCAGTGTTTGCAATGTTCTTTCTCTTGTGGAGGAACTAGCTGAGAGCACTGTGATCTGCAGTGCCAGCGTGCTCTGGGACTAGCACAAAGCAATGACCTGGTTCAGACTGGTTTTTGACAGCACAGGGGAGCTGCTGCACTGGCAGAGCCTGGGGACGGCCGTGCACAGGTAGCTCGGGCAGATCACAGAGGACCAGCCTGATTGAAAACAGGACTGATGGGTACACAAGGCAGTTTAATATCACTGAGCGCGAGGCCATGCCTAAGTGACTATCAACAGTTTCAGTGAAGTTGCACAGGAGCCAAGGGGTCAAGCACCTGTCAGATCTGAAGGAAGCAGAGGGAAGGAAAAACAGTAATTTCTTGTGTGGGAAGAGAGATACTGCCAAGAAGGCATGGCAGAACTGGTCTTGAAGTTTCCAAACAATTCTGTTTATCTCTGTTAAAATATAAATAAGAACTAAAACTTGAAGAGAGCGAAGAATTTTCATAATAGGAGGAAATTCTTGAATCCTAAGGAAAAAAGGCTTCAAGCATTCTAGATTGTGTAACCTAAGTAAACAAGAAGAAATATGATTGCTCCTAGAAGCACTTCAGGGACACACCAAGAGGGAAAAAGGCATTTGTTAGGCCAAGGGATAACACTGGCACAGGAACAAACGGGTATGAACTTGAACATGCCTTGGATATATTTAGCCAGGACATTAGAGGATAATTTTGATCAATAGAGAGAGGTCCTGGAGCAGCCTTTCTGGGAGAAATCTAGAAGAATTTGTAGATGGGATTCATTTAGTATATTAAGATCATTATATGATACATCTGCACAGCAGAAGAGTGCTTTGGATGACCACTGCTCCAGGAATCCTGCCTGTACTCTACACTACCAGCTGTGTTTGAAATCAGGATTTAAATTTAAGCAAAATCTACTCAGTCTTAACAAAATCCATTTCTGACTCTCTTTGAGACCACACTGTCTCTCTGTGTCAGTTTTCATGAAAAAGAATGGGACATCACGTATTTACTACAGCTGAAAAATACTGACAGATGTCAGTGTCAGGTCTTCTTCAAGCCAGTCTACACGTACTTTAAAACTCAGATATATTTGTGCTATTCACGTGACAAATATGAATAGGTAGCAATCACAGAAGTTATCACAGAACATTAGAGATTGGAAAGGACCTTGAAAGATCATCTAGTGCAATCCCCCTGACACAGCAGGTTTTAAACATCTCCAGAGGAGACTCCACAACCCCTTTGAGCAGCCTGTTCCAGTGCTCTGTCACCCTCACTGTGAAGAAGTTCCTTCTCATTTTTACGTGGAACCTCCTGCGTTCCAGCTTACACGCATTGTCTCTTGTTCTATTACCAGATGACATTAGGAGGAGCCTGGCTCCATCCTCCTGACACCCACCCTTCAAATACTTATAAATATTAATGAGGTTAACTGAGAGACCCAGTTCCCTCAGCTTTTCCTCGTAAGGGAGGTGTTCTACTCCATCATCTTTGTGGCTCTGCACTGGACTGTCTCCAGCAGTTCTATGTCCTTTTTGAACTGAGGGGCCCAGAACTGGACACAATATTCCAGATGTGGTCTCACCAGGGCAGAGAAGAGGAGGAGAAGAACCTCTCTCGATCTGCTAACCACCCCCCTTCTGATCCACCCCTGGATGTGATGCCTTTGGCCTGAATCAATGCTATCATGTATTGTTATTGTAATTTAAATATTTTATATATTTTAGCAAGCATTCAACAAATGAATGTACCTTAGAGTAGTATACTGGATATAAGGATCAACATTTTCGTTTTAGTCTGAGCATTGACCAAAGACAGTAACCAACACCTCTGAATACATTCAGCAAGAAACGCTGCACCATGCCACTGAAGTTCCTGTTTCCTTATGCTAGAGCAGACATTTTAAAAAGTGAATAATATTTATACAGCCAACACAAAGATATGTAAAGTCAAATTTGCATGAGATACTACCTTTTATAAACTGCTAACGTCTCTCTCATTATCCCCTTTACAAGCCTGTTGTTGAGGGGTTTTTAAAAGCCTCATCATTTTCATTTCATTGGTTATAAAAATAACAACTTGATTCGGATATTAGCTTAAAATGTTAATCACATTTCAGCTTGCATTAGATATAAATCACTGCTATCAGCATTTGTAAACACTAAACTAAGGGGGATCTCATTTTCAAGCACTTACGATGTTAGCCTTGTATAGTATGAGAATGTCTGATCTGAAATTGGAACTGTTCGGGTGAGCAGATGCTACCAAGTCTATTTAATCCATAAAAGTTGTATCTGTGCTGTAGGGTAGGACAGCTTTTGGATACCTCCTCATAGCCAGGAGGACTATCAAGTGTCCAACCCTGCATCATCTTTACCTACATACTGCAGAGTATTGGCCAAAAACGCTGTGAAAAGATTTAGCTTTTAATGAGAGCTTGTGGTGTTTGCTATTTGCTGCTCGCGTTTGCATCAGATGGCATGATTTGTCTGTGATCAGTGCTAATTAGCCTCATCCTCTGGTTTAGCTTTCCTGGTAGCAAAGAGCAGTCATGTTATTACTTGAATTCCCAGGCTTCCATCCACTGGAGTTTTATCTCTAGTGATCCTGCAAACAGAAACAGGCAGTTTTCGCTTCATACGGTTTTGCAGATTCACAGCGAACAGTGCATTTTTCTTTCTCTGTTTGAAAACAGAGCAAGACACTTGCTCGCATTTGTAAGGCACGAGTGAACAGAGAGGGCTCTATTCTGTCCACCCTCACCAGGTTCAGCCTCGTGTAACTTGGCACTAGTACAGTAACTTCTAACTCACCCTTTTGTACTGTCAGTAGGATACCAGTTTCTAGGGGGTTTCTCAGCTGAAGCTGGCTGAAGCACACACAAACCGGTTTGCGATGTAATGAATGGCTCCTGCAGTCAGACCACGGTATTGCCTGCGACACCAAATGAGCTCACTGCAGTTGGTCACTGTATTTTAGATGTCTCCTACAGCAGTGCCGAAGTTCAAATACTGTTGGTACTGATTTATTGTACTTGTTTATGTATATGTGATGATCTAAGGAGCTGGTAAAAGCGTGCTTTAAACTCATGCATGTTCACAGCAACAAGATGCAGTGAAAGACGGACTGTGCAGTACTGTGTATTACTGCTAATTTGGACCTGGCTGAAAGCAAAAACTGCTTGCTGTCTAAGAAATCCACTTCTCAGAGCAGTTCATTACGTTCCCATGATTGTGGTACAGTCTTCCCTGGAAAAGAGCAGATCCAAGTGCCACAAAAAAGGCACACAAAAATCCCAAGGTTATATATATTTTTTAGGCTTTCCAGCTGAGTATCAAACGTCACAGGATCAGAAAGGGACATCTGCGGTTTCAGCAGAGATCTGCTGGCTTTGGGGAATTGCGCAATGTGACCGCTCATGCGCAGGTTGACTCGGCACAGCTTACCTCAGTCTATCACACCTCGAGCAGTTCAGATACAACTCTTGTCCAGTCCCGCTGAACAGTGCCAGCGGAACAAGCTCTGCACCTCCAGGCGCAGTGGCTGTGGCAGATGGAAGTTTGCAGAGAGACACGTGCATCATTTTCTGCCTCAGCTTTACCACACATAAAGCAGATTCCCATAGTGCAAACTCCTCATGAGACACTAGTGCTGATGCTCTATCTCCAACCAATTATGACACTGTCATTTTGATTTAACCACAGAAATAATGATCCAAGCATTTCTTCAATAAATGGTTATTTCTTATACTGCTAGAAATTAAGGATTCAGTAAATTAATTTTATCCCTTCATTTTCAAACTCCATTCGGACAGTTGGAAAGGAGACATTGGTAGGACTCTTTTATGCAGACATTATGCCCCTGGCTTCTGTTCTGGCCTTTTCACCTCATCATGTGCTTAGATCATACAGGTATCAAAATATCACAATAGAGACAACACCACATTTTGTGAAGCTGGGAGGTTCTCAAGGATAGCACAGGGTAAAATGATTCTTATTGTCCAGCTCCATGCTTTGATTTTCTGGGGATCTCTGGCAGCAGGTGATGGACATGGGCCACAGAGTGGGTTAGGTGGGAGAAATCACTAATATTTTATCCTTCCTGGTGAAGTTTCACATAGAAAAATACGCAGAAACCAAGTACTAATGATGGTAGAAGAGCAATAATAATTCCACATCCCCATCAACTGAGCCTTTTTGATTGCTGATTGATCTGGGAATTAGAGCAGAGCCACATTTTGTGAGCTGCTGTGTGTGCTGTGCCAGAAGAAACCCAGAAGAAGTATGTGCTTCTGTCCTTCCCAGAGCAAGTTGTGGGGTGGTTCACTGGACAACAAGGATTTTTAATTGCTAGTCTGTACAAGTATTTCTTGTCCAAAGAAACCAGCCCGAGTCGGATGCACCTTAAAGACTTCACTGAAGCTGGGATTAAAGGACAGAGGCTTTTGACATCTTTTCACCATGTCCACCTCCCCCAGCAACATGTCCAGCAAGCACTAGCACGTGAGATGTTGCTGCACCAGAGGAAGCAAGTGGAAGTACAGCAACAGAAAAGGGCATAATGATCAGGGAGAGACTACTGCCTCGGGCCATACAATTAACTGCCAAATAACATTTCTTGATACACTTGCCCCACCCCATGTGGGGATGAACTCCATAGGCATCAACCACAGTGAGTCCGACTGCATGAGGCTGGCGAGCACAGCATCCTCTTTGCTTGTGGCCTTCCTCAGAGAAGTCAGATCTCTCTGTAGAGGGCAGAGATGGTTGTACAGGGGCTAATGAGCACCAGAAGCTCATTGTTGAGAACAGCTGGTGCAGCACACGCTCTTGGAAACACAAAGGGGACCTGCATGGACAGAGCCTAGAGAGCTGACCCATAACACACTTCACACTATTGCTGAGCACCTAGAGATGGAGATAAAACTCCCCAGCTTTACCTTCTCACCCGCTTCATCTCAATTGGATGGCAAAGGGTACGTGATTTAGGCTGACACTTGTAATACTTATTGCACACAGTCACGGTGCACTCTAACTTCTGCTGGAACCGTTTCATGGACTGCTAATTGGAAAAGCTATCTCCCAACAGTGAGAAAGGGATAATCAATGAGAAATTATATCAAAACAGACCTGAAGTATGCAAACAGACAGGAATAGTTTGCATGTTCCAACAGTTTGGCAGATCTTTCTTTATTCAGAGTAAGTGATAGATCTGCGTGTATTTCAGATAAAATGAGAAGTGAAGAAGAACATCAATATTTATTCTGACTGTCTAAGTATTCTTAGTTATTGAAGTTATTACTGTGGCTGCCAATCACAGCATTCAAGCTGCACTGGTATGAATCACCAGATTAAGCTAAATCCTTATTCAGCGCTTACATCACAGCAGCATATTGTCAGGCTTCTTACTTTTATGTTAGGAGAGTTATCATTTTCAGTACAAGCAAGGTTGGCCCAAAAGCCTGTGATTACTCTTGTCAGTAGCCTCACAAAGGGGGACAGTAGCTCACATGAGGGGACGCCCTCACATGACAGAGCTAATAAGTTTGTCATTCCATTTGGAAGTTTATAATCTCTGCTTGCATGACAAAGTTTTAAAAGGTATTTATTAACTACAGAGGGAAGAAAACCCCCCTTAGTTAGCAAGACAGTGCAATGACATCATTGCAGAGTTCACAACAAGCCACTGTCAGTTTTTTCAGCATGTGCAAAATAGAAGAGGCTTTTACAGCCTGTCACCATCTCCTGACAGGCAGGTTAGTTGCTGCTAATAATCCAAACAAGGCTCCTTTCTGGGGTCTAACTGCTCCCAGGGATGCTCTACAAGATGACAGTCTTTAGTTAGTTCACAACTAGAACAGGTTTCCCTCGCAGTGTGAAAATTATGTTCTTTCCCAGAAACAACCAGAGACCTGAGCTCTCTCTTTTGAACTCTTCTCTCGAAGCCTGGCAGGAAACACAGGAGCAACTCATCCCTGCTTGACTCATGGTTTTTTAGCAGCAATTGTTACTGGAAGTAGACGCTTCAGTGCTGCTTGTGCTATGCGAAGCACCCGCTAGATAGATAAACCAGCAGGGACCTCTTTAGGTTTCATATTTCTGAGGCAGAACGAGAAATTTCAGGAAATGCCACCATCAGTCTCTCCAGATTCTTATCCCAGGAATAGCCAAGCAGTAAGAAAACATGAAGATGGAGATGGGTGCGGGAGTTTGGAGCTCATATTTAAACTACTTGTAAACAACAAGTGAAAACAACAGACCACCCAACTACAGTCCTAAGGTAGCTAAATGAGGCAGATTGAGAATGAGGACTTCAGACATGTTTAATGAGGGAATGTTGATGCTTCCAGACCTACAGGCCAGATGGTCCTATTTCTACAAAGCCCAAGGACAGAAAAAAGTAAAAGCCTCCAGGTGTCTCCTGTACATTTCAATCTGTGATAATATTCAAGAAATGACAAGTCTGATAAATTAAAACCCCAGGAGGCTAAGCCAAGAACAAAGAGAATTTGTAGAGGAGATATAATTTATGCAGGGACTTATGGAAACAAACTAGAAATTAAAGCTGCTTCCTATAAGAGAATTTTAGTAATTTTATTTAATCTAAAGAACACAATGTTCTTTTTTATTTGAAATGTTAATCTGGAAGAAACTATTATTTGCTGGCCTTCACCACTACTGAAGTTTTCTCTTTCCTTTGGACTTACACCACCTGGGTTGTCCAGTTCCACCACTGATGCCTGTTTTGTTGCAGACTAATGTATTATTTACTGTTTATGCTTTCCACTACCTTCATGTATGGCCTTGCTACTACAGTAAGTCTCAAGCAGATGTGTCCTGTGCTTCTGCAAAACCCTCTTGCAAAAGATAAGGGATACTGGCAGCATACCAGGTTGACCCAGAAATAAAACCTGTTGCATCTGGGTGAACCATAATTTGGGCATATAGCATTTTAGACACCAATTTAAAGACGTGTGATTTGCTGATACCTGTTTAGCTGCATCAGTCTTCAACAGGAACACCTTTACAATAGGTTTTCTTTTAAGTCTAGGAGAAAAAAAAATTATTGCTGCTTTAGCTGAAGATACTGGAGACATTTAAAACCCACCGGGTCGTGTTTCTGTGTGACTCGATCCAGTACCCTTTGGCAGGGGTATTGCACTGGATGACCTTTTGAGGTCCCTTCCAATCTCCAACACTCTGTGATACCATTGCTGGAGCTATGATATACCTTATTCCAAGTAATCTGAGCAAGGTGCTCTGCAAGCAAGAGATTTATTTTCTCAAACAGATGAGGAGGCACAGTATTGAACCTATTAAAAATACCCCTGTGGGTAATCTTATTACAGCTCCAGTACTGGGTTTTATGGCATATCAATTTTGTACAATCGTCTTTCATTAACATTCCAAATTCTCAGAAAACAAGAGGTTCATTATTTTTCAGATTTACCTATATTTCATTTCACATAAGGAAGTAGAGCTGTTGCCATACAAATACTAAGTGACTAAGGCTTTATCTCATTCAGGTAGGGCATTTGAAAAACAAAGCCCACTAAGTTTGGTGCTATTGCAAAACCAAGGCGAAGTATAAAAATCCCTGATGCTCACTCAGAAGATGCAAACTCAAAAGGTCTGTGATATTCCAGACATGAATTTGAAAGATATCTTTCAATTGTGCTATCAGGGAGAAAAATGATTTTCTTTTAATAAATGGCACAAAGATCCAAAACAGAAGAAACAGAAGGTAAAAGAGGAAGACTGATAAAAAGGACCTTGTTTTGAGGAATAATCTCCACAGGAAAGGAGCAAGATATCTTTGTGCACACAGTGGTGTAGAAGCATGGTGTGAAAAGGTTTGATGGTATCAGGAGACAACAGCCAAAGGGAACAAATTCACTTACCACTGATAATACCCTACTTATTTCCCAAAGACAATTTTCACTGTACATTAATTTTTCCCTCTGTATTGCTGCAGGTCGTGGCCCTTATGATTAAGACCACAGCAAAAGCCGTGACCAATTCTGGAGCCATGCTTGATGGGCACCATGGGCAACGATGCTGCCTGTCAAACCTGGCAGGTCCCTGACTACAGAACACAGCGAAAGCCTGAGTCCAGAGTTCAGATTCTCTGTATGACAGAATGAGCTAATAGCTTTTCTAGTCTTTGGTTTGATAAGGTTTCTGCTGCCTGTTTCAGCTCTTCTAAGGCATAATGGATGGATGTAATCTCCAGTCCCGCTGCCACAGACACACTCCAGAATGATTTCAGGGAAGAGCTTATGACAAAGCACACTCCTCACTGTGCCAGATAGCCCTGACAAGCACTCTCTGCTTACTGAGGGCACCCAGGGGAACAAGGAAGCTCCCCAAATACCCACACCTCCTTCCTCTGCACAAAGCAGTACATAGCACCAGGGGAAAATAGAGCCATTCAAATATTAATTATGTGTTGTGTTGTACATGGTGTTATCTTCCTTTCACTTCCTCTCCACATCGTTTCATCATCACGCTGCAAGCAAAGGAAGGTCCTGTGACAACTAACTGGGAAAACAAATATATGCACAGAAGGAAAGAATCCTGTTTCTTAAAAGTGCTGGAATTTCTAGGTTCTCTCTCAGAAGAATCTGATACTTTAGGGCTCAGTACACTCTTATAGCATGTTCCTGGAGATTAAGAAATTTCTATATCCTGTTGGGAAGTGAGTTATAAAAGTAGAGTCTATTTACTGCATAATCTACTCCAGTGAACCTCGATGTCACTACAGAGAGGTTTTATGTCAAAGGAGCCTTGTAAACCAAGACTTGCATAGTAGAGGCACAGAGCATCATTCCCACAGTCGTCTCCCACAGCTCTTTGGTTTTCTTTCACTGCAGTTCAGTAGGTCCATACGTGCAACCTCTCACTTTCCATCTGGATTTGTAGTCTCTGATTAAGGGCAAAGGAAGAAGCTGCTCTCTCCCAGATCTCTGCTGAAGATGCAAATATCGCACCACTTCATTTTTCATCTTCTCACACAATGCTGCACTAATGACACCAAGTTATGGGTCTTATTAGTGGTTATTGTTACCTAGACTTTTTTACCTTTGCTTTTATACTTTATTTTCCAATTGCGTTCCTCCTTTCTAGAGCAGAAGTTTTCTTCTCTAGGTTACATATTGATGACTGCACCTACAAACACTACTGAGTAGCTCACTGTCTTCCAAAAACTAAATATAAACAAATAAATTCTCAATAAAAGGGATTTTGTCTTGTTTTAGACCTTTCTTCTGACGAGCTCACAAACAAAATGAGAAGTGGAAGACAGTGTGCACTTTGAACAGATTATGCAGACTGCAGATTTTCTGCTGTTGATGCTTGCATGATCCATCTCCTTCTCCTCAATGTATCTGCAATCTTTACAGACTGAGGAAGAAACAGAACTTCTAGACTGGCATCTCCTAAGGAGCAGAAGCATCTATCTGAGAATCTTTTAAACATTTTCCTCAAGTACTTTCTCAAATTGCAATTTTCACTAAATGTAGTAGTAACAGTTGTAAAAGTTAGAACTCTGCTATGTTTGTCCTGCAAATTTTCCAGTCACAGTATCACAGTATCATCAAGGTTGGAAGAGACCTCATAGATCATCAAGTCCAACCTGTCACCCAGAGCTCAAGGCTAGACCATGGCACCAAGTGCCACGTCCAATCCTGCCTTGAACAGCTCCAGAGTTGGCGACTCCACCACCTCCCTGGGCAGGCCATTCCAGTCCCAGGTGTGTAAAACATGAAGACGTGTATGTAGAGTGCATGTGCAGAATATTTTAAACAACAGTTGATGTGACCTTTCCTGAGCAGTTTTCTTTCACATCTCTGATGATTCTTTAAACCACAACATCATCCACTGGACATCAAAACATGAAAACATTGGTAAGTTCTTAAGTAATTAATACACACAAAGAATTTAAGCAACCTACAAACCTTACCCCAAGCAGCACTCCAAAGTAGCAAGTGAAGCATCTAAGAGCATCTTGCAATTGAGTCAGGTAAGAAAAAGTCTTTTGGGGGTCCCAAGCACAGAGAGCTATTGAGTAGGAGGAAAATAAATAAATCTTGGCAACAAGTGTTCAGGTAATTTTTCAGACACAATAGCACCTACCAGATAGCCAGAATAGATTCTTTAGTCCCATCACATTCAAACATGAGCTAAGAAATCACTGAAGTTTTTATGCAATCAAGTTATTCCATATTGGCCACCTCAGGAGAACAAGTGAAGAGGTCTCTGCAGCAGCAGTCTGGCAGGGCAACCTTGGCTTTGCACATGAGTTGAAGACACTAAATACTTTAAATATATTTTATCAGCAGAACGTCAACATTCCTAATATGTCTATAAATAACATTAGACAGTCAGAACACAAGATACTTTCTAAAAATAGAAGAAATTGGTGGTGGTACTGTGAACTAAACATATCTCCATTTGCTGTAAGAATAGAGAGAAGGGAGAATAGGGTTTGGCATCCCTCAACAATGAATTATTGGGCTATACAGCAATAAACTTAACACTTGGGTTGTAAAAGGAACCATAAATGGAACCACAAGACCCTGATTTATGTACTAGATAGATCCTGGTTTGGGATCTAGATTAATTCATTAATAAAGATGCTATCCATCACCGAAAAAGACCTGCCTTGGTTGTTTATTTGCCTATCATGAACAAAGAGTGTTAATTATGTTGTTTCAAATGTAGTAGGTCTTCCCTAATACTTACAGCCTGCCACGCAGTAATATGTCTTATGTAGAAATGCATTATATTTCCAATTGAAAATGACTCACCAAATTGAAACCATAATTTTCTGTCACTGCAACCCATATACTGCACTGCAGCTTGAATTGCTACAGGGCAGCAATAGAAACAATCGAATCTGCACCTATTTTCACTGTAAAAAATAAAGTTGTTTATTATTTCGCTTTTCAGCAACAGGATCGTGACAACAGGATGAAATAAGGCAAAGGATAAGCTTCAGAAATGTAAAACTGTCAGTGCATGTTCTGAAAACATTTCTGCACACAACAGTAGGAATGTTGTGAGTTGCTGCAATCTGGCCAGTTTTCTATCACCTTGGATAGAAATGTCATCAGGACAGGAGTTCTTACACAATCTCACCTCGTATTTACTACGGTGATATGACCTCTTCTAGGATAAATGCAAACTCCAGCAAAACTAGATTAAGAACACAAAATTTATCTGATCACAGCAAAACCAGAAGGTGAGTGGATACTTGGTTGGCTCCAGTTGTCACTCTCTCCTTACTTTTCATTTTTCTACAACAAAGCCTCCCTGATTTAGCAACTTAAGTCTAGGATGCGACAGTAAAACAATTATAGTGGCCTCATTATTACTTTTCACCTTGTACTATTATAGTGGTCTCATTATTACAATTCACTTTGTACTATTATTGTCATGAAAGTAAAACGTGTGAACCTGTGGGTTAAAAATCAATGTAGATTAATTTTACGTAGGGTTTTAATATCAAACTTGCACATATATTTGATTTGAAGTGGAAGGAAAAAAGCCAAACAAGCTGCTACATCATTCAGAAATGGAAGACTGTTTTGATCCTAGAACTAGGTGTTTCTGATTTGACACTAGATTAAGTCTATTATAAAGGGATAACCCATTTTTTAAATTTAATACTCGGTTTTAAATCTGTTTCGTTCCAACAATTAAGCTGAGTTCAATTTGTTGAGTCAAACTGCAGCCAGGAGCCTTTCTATGTGACATTATCTCAAGTTCACATTGAGCCTTACCCAAATATCACTGAAACCAGTGAGTATCTCCCATTGATTCCGGTAAGTTTCACATTAGATCCATACTCATTTCCTTCCAACCAATAAAGCCTTGGCATTTTCTCAATATCCTTTCGCAGGCTTTCTGCTTTGCTTCCCTTGTGATCTCTAGCATCTCTAAAAAAAGGGAATAGATTTTACTTTGGGTTTAATTGAAAACAAAGGAAGGCAGGTGATACCCTTGCAATACTTCTGTATCCTTTAATCCAGCTTCTGACAATTATCTACGTGGCCACTTTATTCTTGTGTTGGAGTTAAAGTATCCAGTCATTAGGATTTCTTAAGCTGAAGTCTCTGGATTAAAAAATCTTCCGATGCTACAAACGAGTATTCTAGCAGTTCTCAAGTTGAAAAAAGATATTGTTTGGAATCTTTTCTTCCATGCCATCAGCAATCATAAACCACAAGAGCTCTGTATTAATAAAAAACACACGTCAGAACATGAAATTTCTTGAGACTCAGCAGCTCAGGTTTGGCTTAAAAAGTGTTTTAGGCGAATGTCCAGATAAGCTGTGAGGTTTTTCTAATTCTGTTTTGTGATCACAAGAATTACATTTCTTTATCATTATATTGCTAGTTTTATCTAAAAGCTTTCTTCCTGTTTCTTCTAAGGCTGTGAAGACTACATCCTAATTTACATTATCCTTCTTTTGGCTTCGAATCTGTAGTAGAAATTTGTGCATGGTTTTAGATGCATCAAGAAAGCAATGTCTAGAAGTTTTAGTCAATTCTACTTTATAGACAATGAGTTATACTTTTGCTTTACAGTTTAAAAGCAATAAAAGCTGATTTTCCTGAACATATTGGAATGTCCATTATTATTTGTTTTCCTCAAGAACTTCCCTTCCCTTTAGAATCATAGAATGGCCAAAGTTGGAAGGGATCTTAAAGATCATCTAATTCCAACCCTCCTGCTCAGGCAGGGACACCACCTTCACTAGATAAGGTTCATCAGGACCCCATCCAGCTTGGCCTTCGGCACTTCCAGGGATGAAGGAGCCACAACTTCCTCGGGCAACCTGTTCCAGCATCTCACCACCCTTTGTCTCTGAAATAAATATCCATCATTGGCCATGTAGTCCTGATTGAAACATGAACCAGTTTGACCTTCTAATTTTGTTTTCATTTACTTTAGAGATAACAGAAGAGTAATGTTAATGTTTTGTAGCTGGGACACCTGTATGTTGTCAAATCTTCTTAAATACATGGTGGTAAAAAGTGCTTATCTGATGTGCAACCTGTATTCACACTATCTGAGATGTTTTTTCTCCTGATTTACATGATTAACTTATTTAATGAGGCAGAAAGAAGGTCTCATCCATTGTAGTTAGTCGCAAGCAATGCAGTGCTGAATAAACAGTAACAGAACATTAATCTCTCTGACTTTTCATTATTATCCACTAACAGGAATACATTTGTACCTGCTTTCATGGTTAAATGCACTTGTTTTCTGAAGGAAAGAAAAAAAGCAACCCCCAAATTCTGACGCAGCATATTAAGAAATGCACTGCAGAGACTGAAGAAAGTACATTAGCGCCTAAGAGGTGACCACAGTGCACAGCCATCTGTTAGAGGTCACCTGGACATCTGACACCATTAGAGAAGTTTATGAGAGGAGAGCGTGTGAAATAACTTGTTTTCAGAGAGAGGAGCAAGTGCATCAGGATTCTCGCTTGCTTTGAGTAGGAGTAAAATAACCAGAGATAAATAAAATTTAGAAAGAAACATAAACCAAATGTTGATAAAACTCATGGAGATAAATAAAACATCCTCATCTTCCTTATGTGAAGCATATAAATCCACAGATTCACAAACCATAGGATGCTTGGGGTTGTAAGGGACCTTCCACAAGTCTTCTAGGCCAAACCTCCTTGCAATCAGCAGAGACTTCTTCAACTGGATACGTCTTTCTGTCTCCTCCAGCTGTTGGCCCATGCTGGGTTCGTCCCACAGAGGCAGAAAACATAATTAACTATCGTGTGTTGCCTTCTTCTGCCATTTTCTCCCCAACGAGGTAGAAGAAAATAGCCACTGATACTCATAAACTCAGAAACTGCTAGAGGAATAGATCCCTCTAACCATGATCATCGTTTCACTACTACAATTGCACCTGCCTAGACCCTTGGATGGGGCTGTGTGCTACTCGTTTACAGCACATCTCTTCTAGCAGCCCCCACAGGGCATGTGTAAAGCTGGACAGAAGTCAGCCGTGAGCAGCAGTAAGAAAAGGGTTCATAAATGTTGTTGAGAGCATGATTTTGCCATTTGATGAATTTCCCTTTGTAAAAACTTTCCCCACAATGCTGCTGCATCACTGTCATTGGTGAAAGAAACAGAACCAAAGACATCAGAAATGATGGCAATAGTTTAAGTTAAAACTGTGGTTTCTGTTGTTTGAGGTTTGGCTTTTTTGGGGTTTTGTAGTTTATCTGATTAACTGGGGGTTTTTTAATTCTTGCCATGGCAGAATTGTTGGTAAGAAACCAACACAACATAAACAAGTCTGGTTGTAACTGTTTCTGCCTTCCTTCCATTTTTATTTTCAGAAAAGATGAATATCATAACCACTACATTACCCTTATCCATTATTCAAATTGTCTCTATGTATTCTAGGAATTAACGTTTATAAATATGAGGCAGATTTACCCTTCTGAGCATGAAAAAAGGCAGAGCTGTTGACTGACAGTACTTTGAAGATGCCAGCAAATCTGTACCAGAGTCCTTCCACAAAATGAGAGTTTGTTGAGGTTTTTTTATGCTTTTTGCCAATGAACTCACAGACAAACTTTGAAGTAAGGAGTATCAAAGTAAGAAAATGACCCAAGCCAGGGGTCTTTTCATCCTTGTGCAGGGCTGTCTGGGAATCTGACTTTGCACTGGGCTGAAATGCCAGGGGTGCTATTTGTTCAGTCCCAATGCCCAGGAGCAGGACCACAACCTTCCTAATTCATGGATTGATGTAAAGAAAGTAGCACATTTTTGAAAGATGGAAGAGCTGTTTAAGAAAAAAGCAGGTAGCAATCAATACAAAACATTAATTTCTTACTGTAGAAAATCAATAAAAGAGAAACCAAAGATAGAATGCAGAGAATGAGAAACTGAAGACATTGCAGAGAGAGAGAGGGGCTGGGATTTGCTTTTATTTTCTAAACACATCCAGTAATATAAGTCTATGATAAGACAGGATGGCAACCAGTAGTGCCAAAGACAGGGGAAAAGAGTTGAGGAATATTTTCCCCATCTACATTCAGAAAGAAGATGTACACCCCTGTTCCTTCACTAGTAATCAAAGTCCATAGCACACAGCACCTACTTGGGATGACGTGTAAGCTGTCTGTGCCCAAGACTCACAGCTTAACAAATCTTGGGGCTTCACAAATCCAAAAGACTTGAAAATTCTGAAAACTGCTTGTAATAAACTGTTATAAAACATTTGACCTAAACATTCTTACTAGGAAATAATCCAAAGACAAAGAACTGGCTCACTAACTGAGCAGGCTCAAGAAGACATTATCTACCAGAGGCAGATTTGGGGGAACTGAACAGCAATTCTTTAAGAAAAAGCAGTAGATGGTGCGAACCAAGATATTCTCAAAAGAAAGACACATAAAGCCAATGCTGATAAAATCCACAGAAGATGCAAAGAATGACCATGTGTAATACATCAAGGGCACAGCAATCACAGGAGAAAATACAGACTGCTTGACAAGTTAGCAATATGCAAGTGAGTTGTGTATTCATAGCCAAATGCAAACCTGTGCCACAAACACCAAAAATCCTCACAAGATGAGATACTGTGTCCCTGCAAGGCTGAGGGCTTATAGTGCACTGATGACATGAGCTAGCAACATGACGAGTTAAAAATGATGTTCACTAATTGAGTAAGGAGGAATTTTTCCTCTCTGGTGAAACTGAGTATACCTCGATCTAGATTTTACTAATTGTCGTTAGGAGCTGTAGAATATACCACAGACAAGCAAGTATCCCTTACAGTTGAAGACAGAGCTCTTTAAGCTCATCAGAAAGATGATGGGAAGGAGGCCTGAGCAGAGCGTGAATGTACTGCTCCAGAAGAAAAACTGCTGTTAATAAAAGGCTACTTAATCCAGTTGTACAGCCAAAGTAATAAGCAGTTATTGGAAGCTAAGCCAGGCAGACTGAAACAACACATATATTTAATGCATACATTTAAAAAGTGACAGATTAGCCTGTTGACAAAGAGAGGATGACTCGTTCTCCATCAGGAATATTGGACTGACTGTCATCCTGGGAGGTTTTTTTCCCTCTGACCACAAAAGCTACTCTGCAACTAGAAAATGACTCAATACATCTTTATTTTTCAGTGGAAATAATTGGTTCAAAAAGTTTCTAACCAGCATTACTCAAGTCAGGATTGTGCTGTATATGAATTTTCTCAGAGTTGAGCACAGAATTGTTTATTAAAAAGACCCCAATGGCTCAAAGAAAATACAATATTAAAATGCTGAAAAATATGTGCCATATATCCTAAACTCAGTAGATAAAAATCAACTAGTACATACCAGCTTACACAGCTGCTCCTTTTTATCCAGGAAATACAATATATGCCTCTGTCCTGCACTTCTAAATTCATTCTGTATGGATGACCTGAGGAAATGTGTATTCATGAAATGAATAAACCAAAGAACCACACAGCTGCACAATAACTCTAACTACATTACGTAACAATAAATCTAAGTTAACCTTAACTTCATGGTATTTTAACAGAATTCAGTATTAATTTCTGATTCGGAAGAGCTTTACCTGTTACTTTCTGTATCTCTCATATTCTTGCTCAACCGTTCAAAATGAAACTATTTTCCAGGTCTTAATATTCCACCATATTAAACCAGTGTTAGAGACAGACAAGATTTCATATACTGGAGTTTTTCAATATTTTTCCAGTATTCATAGTAGAGACTGCATTTAGAAAAAAAACGAATGGAATAATTTTCCATAAAAGTCTAATCCATGCAGTCTAATCAAATGAAAACCACCCCGGAGTGGAAGTGCAGAAAATGAATGTTTGATCTTGTCAACTGAAGAAGGCAGAAGTGTTCCATTTCAGCTTTCATTCTGAATAATTTAATTTCCATCCAATTTACATTTATATTTACATACAAACAGAATAGCCACAAACAAAAGAAATTAGCATAAAGTAAAAGCTATTTGACCCTCCACATTTTCAGACTATCCTTTTACTTCCAAAGAAATTTCAGGACAACATCTTTGTCCTCACAGGACTTCTCCAAATGCAAAAGAAAACCAAAACCTTAAGATGCTTGTAACAAATATATCACAAATATGTATTATGGAATCACAGAATTCTTTTGGTTGGAAGATCTATACGATCAAGTCCAACCTTTAACCCGCTGCTCGCAGGTCACCACTAAACCATGCCCCTAAGTACCACATCTACATGACTTCTAAATACTTACAGGGATGCAGATTCCACCACTGCACTGGGCAATCTGTCCCAGTGCTTGATAGCCCTTCCAGTACAGAAATTTTTCCTGATGTACAATCTACCTCCCATGGCGTACCTTGAATCCATCCTGCCACTCACTACTTGAGAGAAAAGACCAACGTCCACTGCATTGTGATCTCTTTTAATGTAGTTGCAGAGCATAACAATGTCTTCCCTGAGCCTGCTTTTCTCCAGGCTAAACAACCCCAGTTCTCTCAACTGCTCCTCATAGCATTTGTGCTCTAGACTCTTCAACAGCTTTGTTGCTCTTCTCCAGACATGCTTTAGGACTTCAGTGTCCTTCTTGTACTCAGGGACTCAATACTGAACACAGTACTCTCACAGTGTAGCCTCACAAGTGCTTAATACAGGGTGAAAATCACTTTCCTGTTCTATTGTCACATTATTTCTGATACAAGCCAGGACGCCGTTGGCCTTCTTGGCCACCTAGGCACACTGCTGGCTTACATCGAGCCAGCTATTGACCAACATCCCCAGGTAGAGAGAGTTATCATATTTCATTCATATCTCCCATTCAACCAATGCTTGTCTAACCAGGTGATGCCAGTGGTCTTACAGGTCTACATTAATGAAGAGCTCTTGCTGTGAGTTGATGAGATAAACAATTACATCATCACAGTTTTGGGGGAAAAACCTACATTCTAGATCTTCTGTTTCCCTTGGCCAAAAGTCAACTCAGCCTATAACCCAATAGGACAGGGTGATTGGCAGGGCTCTAAACATAATTGCTTGTTACTCTCAGCATTCCCTCCCTGCAGTCAATGGCCAATAATCTACTACAACCAGATGTTCTAGGACACAATGCACAGGTTGTTAGACATTAGGTTAGACATTTTTCCTGCTGAAATAATTTCTTAGAAACTGCAAAAGTCATTTAAGAGCAGTAAAGCACCACTAGAAGGTCTCTTAAAGGCTGATGCACAGTTACTCTGTCCAGCCGAGTTTCAGCACGGCAACGCTGATCTCGGCCATTGTTACACGTATGAAAAGAAGATAACTAATGGTAAGGTTATGCATTCAACAAATAATGCAGAACATACAAGTTTTCACAGTTAGTCCCTGGGAACAATCTCACAGAAGAGTTTTAACGATTGTGTGACATCACTCTGACAGCAACAAAGGCAAATCAGCCTCCAGAAACTGTTGTAATCCAAGCGCGTACCAATCTTCTAGTGGTTTCGCGCGCAAATGCAGCAGAAGTAAAGCCCTGACCGTGTTTGCTGCATCCCTTCAGTCTTCTGTTTGGCACTGATACAGAAGGACAGGACGAGCTATGTCAAGGGACATAACCAACAGGCAAGTCAAGCGTAATGCAGCGAGGTGCAATCAATACAAATCAGAACAAAGAGAGAATATTATTAAAAATAGGATCAAAGCTGAGAATAAAACAATCCACAGGTCTCCTTTCTGTAGACCGCATCAGCTATAGATCCTGGAAAATACCAGCTGTGTTTATAGAAATCTGAGTCCCAAGCAAGCTGAGAAACTGCTGCATCAGCCTGTGACTCTACCAAAATCATAAAATAGTCATGGAATCATTCAGATTAGAAAAGACCCCCGAGATCATAAAATCCAACCACTAACCCTACTCTACCAAGTTCACCGCTAAACCATTTCACTCAGCAAAACCAGAAAGATTTTACCTCATTGCTCATGCTCATTTCTTACTTCCTCTTTATGTTTTATAAAACTGAAATGTTAGGATACAATCAGACATCTTCAAAAAGGGTAAGAAGGAGGACCCAGGTAACTACAGAGAGGACAGCCTCACCCCCATCCTAGGAAAGGTGATGGGACAATTTATCCTTGATGCTGTCTCTAGGCACATCAAGGACAGGAGGGTCATTAGGGACAGTCAGCATGGTTTCACCAAAGAGGAAGTTATGCTTGACCAACCCGATAGCCTTTTATGAGGGCATGACCAGGTGGATAGATGATGGCAGAGCAGTGGATGTGGTCTATTTTGATTTGAGTAAGGTATTTGACACAGTCTCCCACAGCATCCTCGCAGCCAAACTGAGGCAGTGTGGTCTGGACGATCGGTTAGTGAGGTAAACAATGAACTGGCCGCAGGATAGAAGTCAGAGAGTAGTGGTCAATGGAACAGAGTCTAGTTGGAGGCCTGTATCTAGTGGAGTCCCCCAGGAGTCAGTACTGGGACCAGCACTATTCAATCTATTCATTAATGACTTGGATGAGGGATTAGAGAGCACTGTCAGCAAGACTGCTGATGACACAAAGCTGGAAGGAGTGGCTGACAACCCAGCAGGCTGTACTGCCATTCAGCAGGACCTGGGCAGGCTGGAGAGCTGGGCAGGGAGAAATTTAATAAAATATAACAAGGGCAAGTGTAGAGTCTTGTATCTGGGAAAGAACAACCCCAGGTACCAGTATAGGCTGGGGACTGACCTGGGGAGACCACATCTGGAATATTGTGTCCACTTCTGGGCCCCTCCGTTCAAGAAGGACACAGAACTGATAGAGAGAGTTTAGAGCAGAGCCTCGAACATGATGGAGTAGAAGACCTTCCTTGTGAGGAAAGGCTGAGGTAGCTGGGTTTCTTCAGCTTGGAGGAGACTGAGGGGTGACCTCATCAATGTCTATAAATATGTGAAGGGTGGATATCTGGAGGATGGAGCCAGGCTCTGCTCAGTGACATCTAATGATAGGACAAGGGGCAATGGGTGTAAACTGGAACATAGGAGGTTCTATATGAATATCAGAAGGAACTTCTTCATGGTGAGGGTAACAGAGCACTGGAATGGGCTACCCAGGGCCATTGTGAAGTCTCCTTCTCTGGAAGCATTTAAAACCCACCTGGATATGTTCCTGTGTGACTTGGTCTAGGTGATCCTGCTGTGTCAGGGGGATTGGACTAGATGATCTTTGGAGGTCCCTTCCAATCCCTCACGTTCTCTGATTCTGTGAGTCTGTGATATGAATAAATAAGTTCAAATTCACACACGGATCTTACACCGTCACACAGATGAATGAAACCCACCTCAGTCACAGCTTGTTCTGTTGACATCTATTTCCATGTAGTAGGTCAGAGTTCCCTCTGTCCACAGAATCTGAAACCTCCAGCACAGAAATCCCCACTGAAATTATAGGGACTGCTTACATAGTCTTGCCTTTAATTAAATATTTCCTTTCCCACTGTGGGTCAAGGACTACTCTCTAGAAACTATTTCTTTTCGCTATACACAACAGTATCCCTAGATTCACCTCAAAAGTCTTTCACTTGGTGGGTTGGCATAAATTCCTCAAGATGTGAACAAAAGTAGTTTCCTACAAGCCGACCCAAAGCCAGCCAAGTGACTTCAACAACAACAAAACTTTCTGACACTAACGCAAGGAGCCACCATCCACTTATTCGCAGTTACTGTGGCGTTCAAGCAGTGAACAAGAAAAACAGAGGAAAAAATGATCAGAATTCATTCCAACACTGCGTTAGACACAGAGTATCCAGACACGATACAGTTATTATGTGCAACCATTTCAATTATAAAAACTGCTAAAGCATGTAATGTGACAGCCACTTCCTACGGCATCTCTTCAGCAGATCTCACACTAAGGATTGGGGCTCATGCATTCAGCATCAGCTTACCGAGCTCCTGCCAACGTCACCATTGCCTTAAAAATATGTGTTCTCATGTCAGTTGCATTGTGTCCACCTGCTACATCCTAGTTTCTTTCAACGGCAAGCATCATAACCCCAACATGCTGTTTGAAAAATACACACTGTCTGCAATGCGTTTAAAGCCTGTCTTTGTGTTCTTACAGCACCAGGTCATCTTTTGTGTTGCAGTGTGCTGTATAGTGCTTAAAAATTAATGAATATGATGACAACATAAGTATTGACATGAGAGCTATTTGCTCGTTGGAAATTTAAGACTATTCAACAGCTTAGTTAGCATTAGTTTCTGTAAATTGTTGTTGAAATCTGACAAGATTCAGAGTCTGTGGCAGAAGGGCTTCCATAACATCAAAACCTGTGTCAGAGATCCTCACAAATACATGTAACCAAATACCTCCAGAAGGAAAACTGGAAACATTTAGGAGTCTACATTTCATACCATGAAAAAGTATTTTGATTTCCTCCCATGGCTTCACATTTGTACGTAGCAGCGTGAACTATCCATATATTGTCCATAGAAATCACATTCCCACCAAAAACAAACATGACAACGCAACATTTTCCTTTAAGAAATACTTTTTTCCAAAAGGTTTCATAGGATTTTCTGGAGAAAAATTTCATTTATTCAGTGTCTTGACATCAGAGATTTTTCTCCATTTATTTAATAATAAAAATGAGCTGTTTATAATACTTAAACTAAGGTGACATTTACCAAGCCATACCATATTTATGGGCATGAGCAAGTCAAATTATTGTAGCAGTAAAACATCTATTTACGTCTCAGCCATGGGGATATGTTTGCCTAGGGACCTTCGATTAAACTGATGAAACTAAAGGAAGGCCGGTGTATTTTTATTTCCTTTTTATTTTGCTGATTTTACACAATAGCAACAAAGTGCTTGCCAGATGAACCTTCATGTGGACAAAATATCAAGATGCAAATTAAGGTACATGTTTGTATAATTATGTCTATAAAATGTTTTCTGCATTATTAACTGATGGGAACTCAAACATTAATTTGGCAAAATAAATAGCTGCAACCTAGAACAAACAACACAGATAATGCAGTAAATTCATCCTCTGTTCAAGTCTTGTGTGAATGAAGCAGACAGAAGCAGACTGGTATCTGCATCTTTTTCATGATATCTTGAAAGCTGTGTTATGTGCCCAGAGACCCTCAAGCAGACAATTGAGGAACTTGGTATTTATTATTCAAGTAGTATTAATTTGCTGCAACTATGCAACCAGGCTTCATTCACTGGAAACAGAACATCACCTGAACACAAGCTACTGGCCACCACTAGAATTTGGTGCAACAAAGGATTTTTTTGGGCTCATTCTTCTGCATAACTCTAAAACTGATGTTTTTCTGCTGAGTCCTCACAATTCAAATTTTCTTGGCCTAGATTTCCCTTCATTGCCTATTCCTCTTCTCATCTATCAGTTATCAGCAATGCTTTAATGTTTATTGCTGTCTTAGAATCACAGAATCATTAGGGATTGGAAGGGACCTCGAAAGATCATCTGCTCCAATCCCCCTGCCACAGCAGGATCACCCAGACCAAGACGCACAGGAACACATCCAGGTGGGTTTTAAACCTCTCCAGTGAAGGAGACTCCACAACTCCCCCGGGCAGCCTGTGCCAAAGCTCCGTCACCCTCACCTGAAGAAGTTCCTTCTGATATTCATGTGGAACCTCCTGTGTTCCAGCTTACACCCGTTGCTCCTTGTCCTATCACTCCTCCTTAGCTAATATTCTTCAGTTCTCAGTTTTCAATACCTCACCCCTCCTCATTCACTTGGTAACTGGTTTTTGTTGACAACAGCAGTTTATGTGGTACGCTCCAAGTCCAGTTCTCCACCTAGGCACTGTTTTTCCTCTCTCATCTGAGGTATCCTCAGTTCTCAACAGCCAGCTTGTCATCAGCATGTCCAAGAACCTCAACATTTTCCAGTGTCTTCTAGAAGCTCCATTGCTCTGTCTCTCCTTCATCACAACTTTCTCTGATGTTCAAATTTGTAGTTTCAGGTTTCTTTCTGGTATTTTCCCATTTGGTAGATGATTTCTCTAGGCTGTCACCTTTTCAAAAACCCCCACAAAACAATTCCCATACTTAGTAAAATTTTATTTGCAATTGTTATTACAATTATGTTTTCTAATTGCTTTTAAACTCAGAATGTAGTCGGTGGGGCACCACAGTTTCAAGCCCATCATGTTTTCCTACAATATCTTCTCTCCCAACTTGCTCTTGGAACACATGAAGCAATGCAATTTGTATCACTGCTAAACCCAATATTTTCGTCTTAGCAAAGTAATTTCAAACTGATTGTTTCAGTGTTTGACCCATTTACAAATCCCTTTCAAAGACAATTGGAAGAATACAAGCTAACTTTATGCAGTACCTTCTCCCTTAAACTAATATTGGGATGTTTATTTGATTTACTTTGATTTTATATCTATTATTTAATTCTTTAACATTTATTTTCTCTAAAGAGAGAGACATTGTTTCTCCTTCATTGCAGGTAAAATTAGAACATGAAGATATAGAAGGGTGACCCAACCCTTCTAATAGTTATATTCTTTATCTTACAGCTACACACAGGCCGCTCATTGATACGTTACGGATATTCATGTCTTACTGAATAGCACAATTAAGTCGTCATTTAAATCACAAAGTACATAAATAGACTGTTTTTATAAAATCTGACCCTAACCAACTTTATTAGATATTCATTAAACCTATTATAGCTTGTGCAGTCAAGAAGAGAACACCTCTTAGTAGCCTGTTCTTACTTCTGCTTCCCACGAACACCATTAAAGATTTAATGGAGCTTGCTTTCCGCGGAAGCAAGGCACGGAGCGAGTGGTTAATGAGACTGAGCACTGCACAATTTACTCGGAGACGTTGATTTCTCTATCTTCGAGAATAAGTGCGTAAAAAGAGATGTTGCTTCACTTCTGCATAACATTAGCCCTATGAAACAGCAACTAGCTATATGGAGGCTAGTTTCTGTGCATTCTTCGGCACAAAAATGTCTTCCTGGTTGTCAGGCTCCAAGAAGGACCAAGAATGAAGTAAGAGAAGTCTACATTTCTTCACCAACAAAAACAGAGGGCCTGTAGTATTGAGAAATGGGACTCATGGCAACTGAAGCACATGGAAACTGGCCTCCCCATCACTTGTGAGGGCAAATCTAGTGCAGAGAAAATTGCAATTTACAAGGCCAGAATTACTACTGAATTTCCATGAAAATTATTAAATGCTACAAGTCAGCTTTTAACACATTCCTCCTGAAGAATACAGTCTGTTAAAATAATTTAAATAGTAATATTTGTTGTCAGCCAGACAGTTACTTCCTGGAAAGCAGAAGTTCCTAGAGGAAACAGCTGCCAAAATGCCTGCTGAGGTGTGACATTATGGAGATGTTCAAGGCCCACCTGGATGTGTTCCTGTGTGACTTGGTCTAGGTGATCCTGCTGTGGCAGGGGGATTGGACTAGATGATCTTCCGAGGTCCCTTCCAGTCCGTAGTGATTCTATGATTCTATGATTAATGTCAATTTCTTGGGATAGGGTTGAGAGAAAGGGAAAATAGAAAACAATCCAAAAATACTATTTTGAAAGAATGTGAGAGTCTAGGTCTGAGCAATTAATTGAAGCATCATTACAACATTTAGAAAAATGCAAACAATATCTGTTTTTCCTGATTAGAATACTTACAATGACAGAATCATTCAAGTTGGAAAAGACCCTTGAGATTATCAAGTTCAATCATTAACCTTACTCTACCAAGTTCACCACTCAAAGATGTAGCTAAGAAATTGTGTTCACAAAAGTCCTCCTGGTCTGGTCTAGTAAAGCTCTTTCAACAAGTAATTACCAGCAAGCCACTACAAAATTCTTGTGTTTAAATGTCTCTTAAATAGGATTGGTGTTCTTCCAGTAATTACTGCCTAACCAAAGTCCAACATCAACAGAATAGTTTCAAAAAATCAAGTCTTAAATGAATGAAGATGGTTTTAAGCACTATTGCTGAGGAAAAGACAAGAAGGATTCCCAGAAGTTACCTGTACTAGTCAGGTAGCAATCACAATAAATAAATTAATTTCCCTAGTCCCCAGCCATAGACCAGCATCCCTGACACTCAGCAGCACGCAGTCCCACAGCAGACATCCTGTGTACTCTGCCTGCTCTCCATGCGCTGCTGACGCATGTGATGACTTTGTCTGTCATATTAGAGTAGAATTCAGATGTTTTACTTTCCCAAAAGCAAAGCCTATTTCTGAATTCCTCCATCATAGTAGGTTACACTCTAATGCAACGTAACAGCACTGACCTACCAATGATTACTGCATGTGAGGATATTCCTTCAATAAAGAACATAAATAATAAATGTCAGTACAACCCACCTATGTTGTTATTTGCTAAATATTCTTTGTACTTCTGGATGTTGTCGTGTCTCTTGAATACCAAACAAATTATTAATATTCTTGCAAATTGGCTGATTTTAAAAAACTTATATTCACCACATAGTTGTGCCCTTACTTGTATTTTAGATGAGTAAGTAATTCAGACCTCTTAAAAAACAGGAAAAAAAATCAAACCCAAAATAAAACCTCAAGTGGTTGCCAAACTTAGCAGGGTACTGCAAGGTACAAGATGTTCACATTTATATTCATCTGTGCAAATGGGAGGTACAATACGGGGACGCAGTGGCTGTTCTTTACAGATAATTATATTTTGGAATCGCAATGAAGCAAACAGGCTTTCCTCAGTGCAGTGCAGAGTTCTGTAGAGCTGCAGATACTACATCTTACTGGTGCGAGCAGATAGCATAGTCTAGGGGTTAGAAGAGCTGTCTGCACTGTGAAAAACAGCCTTTGAGCATTCCTCAGCGCTACTTCCTATGCATGAAATGATAGTCTTCAAGTGAACCATAATGCTGACCTCGAGACTATCTGCAAGCAACTGGTTTTCTTTCAAGACTCCCTATGCTGATTCCTACCAACGGAAGAAAAACCTCTAGGAGAGCGTGTGTGTTGCAGCATCGCAGAAGGATTTGGGTAACCTTTCCAAAAGACAGTCTCTGGCTGTTTTAAAACTCCTGACCATAGAATCATCAAGATTGGAAAGAGCCTTAAGATCATCAAGTCCAACTTCCAGCCCTACACTACCATAACCATTAAAACATCTCCTGAAGTGCCACATCCAGTCATTTCTTAAATCCAGGGATGGCGACTCCACCATCTCCTGGGGCAACCTGTTCAGTGATTCACCACTTTTTCAGTGAAGAAAAGTTTTTGTAATATCCAACCTAAATTTCCCCTGGCGCAACTTGAACCCATTTCCTCTGTGCTATCACTGGTGCAGGGCAGAATGTGGGACTTGATGATCTTAAGATCCTTTCTGACCTTGAGGACTCTATGATTCTATTTGCTAAGGCGAAGAGGCCAACACTCATCTCACTACAGCTTCCTTTCAGGTAGTTGTAGAGAGTGATAAGGTCTCTCTTTCAGAGCCTCCTCTTCTCCAGACTGAATGGCCCAACTTTCTAGGCACCTAGTCATTCTGGTTGCCCTTCTCTGTACCTAGCACTACGTCCTTCCTATATTGTGGTGTCCAGAACCACACACAGTACTCAAGGTGAGGCCTCATCAGTGCCCGGTACAGGTGCACAATCACTTCCCTGCTCCTACTGGCCATACAATTCCTAATACAAGCCAGGATGCCGTTGGCCTTCCTGGTCACCTGGGCACACTGCTGGCTCATTTTCAGCTAACTGTCTATCAACATTCCCAGACCACTCTCTGCCTGGCAGTTCTCCAGCCACTCCTCTCCAAGTCTTTAATGCTGTGGTGGTTGTTGCAGCTAAGGCACAGGATGCATTATTTGGCGTTATTGAAACTCATGCTATTGACCTTGGCCCATCAATCCATCCTGTCCAAAAGTCTCTGAAAAGCCTCCCTACCTTCAAGCAGATCAACACTTCCCACTAGTTTTGTGTCATCTGCAAATTTAGTACGGCTACACTCCATCCCCTCATTCAGGTCATTGATGTTAAACAGAAGTGGTCCAGCACTGAACCCCGGGAGATCAGATTCTTATGACAGAGCAGTGCTCATCACAACCCATCCTATAACAACACTTGACCTGACATATGTTTGTCTACCATACAAGCCTGTCTCTTAAACATCTGTATCTCAGCTACAGACACAGCCTAGAAATATTGCACTAAGAGGAGAAAGAGGTCAAATGGCCCTTGTTCACAGCCTCTTCCCACAAATAGGCAAGGGGAAGGCTACAAACAAACAAAAGGAGGTTTTGTCCTTCATACAGTTGTAGTTAAGCTGTGGAAATCCTTACCACAGGATACCTAGATGCTGATGCCTCATAGTGGTTCACAAAGAAGGTGGCCAGGTCAGGGTTTCTAAAGACTGCTGAGGTTTCTAAAGATGTACAAGAAACCTTTGCCTCAGGAAGTCACCAATGTTGGAAGCTAGAGATCTGGGAAAGAGTAGAGAGTTCTGTTTGTTATATCATTTTTAAAAATATTTGCTCTGGGCTACTTGGGAAAATACAAAGGTTAAAAAAGCATAGGAGTAGACAAGATATTTGTTTTTGCCAGCAATAACTGTCCTCGTTTTTAATCTTCTTTTTAATAGTCTTGTGCTTAAAACATATTTCACACCCCTGTCTCCAAAATACTCTCCCTAATTGAAAAGCAAGCACACACAAGCAACCAAATTAATGTTAAAGAGGTGTTAACTTCATATAAACCCTGAAAGCAGTATATATGTGGATTAAAACAATTTCTAGTAGTGACAGGTATTTTCACTCTTAAAATAGTTTTATACAGTGGCTATTCAAGGAGCAACACAATTAGAGCGGATATTCAGGACTTCCCTGTTCCTTGACTTCATGGGTCAAACACTTTGTTGTGTTCTTAAAATAGAATCACAGAATGGCTAGGGTTAAAAGGGATCTTAAAGATCATCCAGTTCCAGCCTCCCTCCATAGGCAGGGACACCTTCACTAGATCAGGTTACTCAGGGCCCCATCCAACCTGGCCTTCAGAGCTTCCAGGGATGGGGCAGCCACCACTTCCTTGGGCACCCTGTTCCAGCATCTCAGCACAGGAAAGAATTGTTTCTCAATGTCTAGCCTAAATCTCCTCTCTTCAAGTCTGTAACCCTTTCCCCTTGGTCTCTCACTACACACTCTTGTAAAAAGCCCTACCCTGGCTTTCCTGTAGGGCCCATTCAGATATTGGAAAGCTGCTGTAAGGTCACCTTGGAGCCTCCTCTTCTCCAGGCTAAACAAACCCAACTTGCTCAGTCTGTCCTCAAAGGGGATCATTTCAGTTGCTCTCCTCTGGACATGTTCCAAGAGCTCTGTATCTTTCTTACATTAAGGACTCCAGAACTGGACATAGTACTCCTGGTGAGGTTTCACAAGTGTAGAGTAGAGGGGCAGAATCACTCCCTCAACTGGCTGTCACTGCTTCTTTTGGTGCAGCTCAGGGCACACTGATGGCTCTGGTCCACCACCAGAGGAGGTCCTTCTCCTCTGAATCTGTATTTATGCATGAGAATGCCTCGACCCAGGTGCAGAAATTTGCACTTGGCTGTGTTGAACTTCATGCAGTTTGCATAAGCTCACTTCTGGAGCCTATCAAGGTTCCTCTGAATGGCCTCCCTTCCCTCCAGTGTGTTGACTTCACCACACAACTTGGTGTCATCAGCAAACTTGCTGAGGGTGCATTCAATTCCACTGTCTGTGTCGCTAACAAAGATGTTAAATAACACTGATCCGAGTACCAACCCTTAAGGACCACCACTCATCACACCTCTCACTTGGACACTGAGCCACTGATCACAATTCTTTGGGTGCAGCCATCCAGCCAGCTGGTATCAAAATACAAAATTAAATGTTGGCTTTCTCCATTCTGTATGAGCTCGAGTGAAAACGTTAGTACAAGACAGCAGGAGGGTGAAAAGCAGAGAGTTACTGAAAAATGTGTGCATGTGCTTATTGCTTATCTCAGACAAATAAAGGGCAAAAGAAATCCTGCTGAAAAGCAGATAAAGCATTCAAAAAAGCACTATGATTAATTAAACTTAAATCCTATGAATGGGAGATAAAAGTACGTAAGCAAAATCAGGCCAGCAGGGCACTGCCAGATGTCCTCTCCTGCAGCCAGCACTGCAGCACGAGACGAAACGGGAGGCATGACAGAAGCACAGGACACAGACAGTAATTTGTACGAAGAACTATCCCACAAGGAAAGATGAAGCTTTTTCAATAGATACTTCCTTTCTCCACGCAAAAATGCAGACTTTCAAAGGATGCATCTGCTTCCCAAATTCTCAGAGTAATCAGGACCAAGTTTTAGTCAGAAAAGAACAATCATTTGGTATTTTCAATTTTCAAATCTTTTACTTCAAAATGCCCTTTTGCCCCTCCCCTCCAAAAAAAGAGAAAAGCTAGGGAAAGGGAGACACAGAAGATGATGGAAATGATACTAAATTACCTGAAAACTACTGTTATATGTTTTGGGCAAAATAAAATGTTCTCTTTGTTTTGGCTCTCTTTATCTTCATAGTCTTTCAAATCTGTGACCCACCAGAAACCAAAGTTGTGTTTGTTTTCTACAGGTTCTCAGTGCTTTGTGTCAAGACTCTTAGTCTAATTTTAATGGTGAAGAAAAAAGTAAGTTTATAGAATATAAAGACTTGAAAAACACTGCAGAACAGACATATTATTTGCTGTGGTGATTGAAAAATAATTATAATAAAAAAACACATTTAACCTTCTCCAAGTCTGAAAGCACAAGGTCCTTGGATTTTTCATGTAAAAATAGAACAGAAATAAAGTAATTCCCAAATGTGCTTTGAAGAATATACTAAACTTTTGCTTTGTTTCTTCCCTATAAAACATTCCTGACTTGGTTCATTACCAGAAGTCCAAATTTTGAGCTGCATCTTGAGGGCATTTTACAAGATTTGCCTGTATGTGCAGTACAGTAATTACTTTTTTGAAGTACTCTGGAAAAAGGAAATTAAGTCAGCAGGTTTATGATCTCAGAGATTTTTTATTTAATTAAAAGTCATTAACAGCAACCCTCACTATTCAGTTGCTGAACTCACCCAGACAGAGAAGATCTCTACCCAGAACCTACAAGCTGCAGGCTCTACAGCTTGCCTGGGTTGAAAACATGACAAAAGCTACAGACTGATCAGAAAACATGACAATAAAACAAATAGCAACATAAAAATCAAATGTTGAGCCTAATACGATTAAAGGTTAAACTTAGTGGAAGTAAAGCAACCCTAATTTATATTTTATTCCCTTCATGACTTTGTTGTATAGTAAGGTTGTTCTTGATTTATGGCATTAGAAACTTTCTAAGCCACGCATTTTAATGCACACACTCTCAGTCACAGCTGAGTCGCTCACTAATGTGCCGTGTTCCCTGATGAGCCGGCCAATTTAATATCCAGACTGATGCCAGAATCTCAACACAATGAAAGCCCCCTCATTGACATTCGGGTGTAACATCTAATAACAATTAGATTCTTATTCCTTGGTATTGTATCCTGCTATTGTCATTCTAACAACAGATGCTTTTCTTATAAACCACTGAATTTACTCAAATTTAAATGCCAGGCAGACCAAGTGAATGCAGAGTCCATGAACCTGCGCTGGGGAAAATGAGCTCACATCTGTCTCATTATAATACATTGTATTTCCATTTCATTTACTTTCAAATCTTAGCACAGTTTCCAGCAATTTTTCAATTTCCAAAGCAAGCAGCATCTTAGAAAAAGTTAGGTGATTTTTTTTCCATGCTATGTCAGAAAATACACCGTTGGGATGTTTTTATGGCATCACACAAAGATCCCTGCACTATGATGCTCTCACAGATATATTCTTTAACCAGACAGCCACACAGCCAAAGAAACCACTATGCAAAAGTTACCAGTGCAGAAATTCCACCAGCAGGTTTCCTGATGAACACCAGCGTGTATGATATACACAAGTGAGTACAAATTTTACACACTGTGTAATGAAGTGAATGGGAGTTCACAGAAGAAAGTACGAACACAGCTTGACTCCCGCAATCTACAATCATATGGGTTGTACTGCTGCAGCTTTACAGATATTTAGCGATGCGGGTGATGTCTCAAGGAGTTTCTAAAGTACTTTAGTATTTAGGGAATTAGGTCCTTGGATGCTTTCTGGTACATCTCATTAGTTGCCCATTTAGGTACATCAGTACATTACAAAAATCTTGTTACTTAATTCAGTTTCTAGAGATTACAATAATGTCTTGTACGCAGATACCAAGCTGCCACA
The DNA here is from genome assembly GCA_013400115.1 of Rhinopomastus cyanomelas. Classification (NCBI taxonomy): domain Eukaryota; kingdom Metazoa; phylum Chordata; class Aves; order Bucerotiformes; family Rhinopomastidae; genus Rhinopomastus; species Rhinopomastus cyanomelas. The sequence continues at coordinate 345,785 of VXBP01007878.1, forward strand.
TCAATCTCTGCATAAATCCTTTAACATAAGCAACGGAAAAATTTAAGAACATGATGAACGACTGGCTTGTCTGATATTCTTGAAGACATTGGGAGAAAAAAATTCCAGTAAATTCTAGAAGTCTAAAAATATGCAAACAGGTGCAAAGGGCAAGGAATCCCATTCTCAATGTATGAGGCATCTCAGTTGCTATAGTTTTACTACTACTTCAAAGTGGTGGCCAGTCTCTTGTAACAAAACACGCAGGTAGAGAATTTGAAGGCTGCTTAAAACACGGTTAGTCTATTTATTCCTGGTATTTCAATATTTTCTCATTGTTAGGAAGTTTAAAATGAACATTTCATTGCAGAGTTCCCTGGCAGCAGTCCATGTCAGTTGGGAGTGTAGTTAGAATACAAATGAGGAAATTAATTAGCTGGTGGCAGTTTGCAATATTAGGCTTCAGCTGCCACTTTTTATTAGGGCGCTCTTTTTTGGGATGTTCACAAAGTGATTGACAGCACATTTCTGAAATACACAGGATGCTTTAAAAAATCTCACGTGAGGAAGGCGGCATTCTACCTCTTCTGGAGGGAAAAATCCCAAATGCCGCATTGTACAGTGCATGGAAACGCAGGGTTTATGCTCTGTTCTGCCAGGTTCCATCAGAAACACACACTATATTCTTTTGTAGTCTTGACTTTAAAGCTGTTGTTTTCTGTCTCAAAAGGTCAGCTGCTTTATGGTGTTACTGTCCAAGCACTGGACAGGCAGGCATACTCTGTTTCTCAACAGCACTGCTGAAACTCCACAGCTCCATGAACCACTGTAACGTTTGCATCCAAAGTAGAGTTAATTACCTCAGGAACAAGAACTTTACCAAAAAAGAAAGTGTTAACGGCTCTGAAGAACATATCCAGTGTTAAAACAGTATCTCTTGAAAAATATATTTAACCATGGACAAGACTAACGTTTAGCCTTGTGGAGATTAACCCAAGCCAGTGTAAGGTAAGTGTGACATGGTGATGGCTTTCTTCACCACTGTGCTTTCACTTTTATTTGTAATTTAACCTTGTCATTGCAATTTATCTCATTTCCATTCTCCTGACATACAACAAAATCAATTTTTAGATCTTGGAGGAGCATTTGTAGCTCTACTGCATGACTGTGAAATGCAAGCATGCAGATATCTCAGTAAAATGTCACCGTTTCAGATATGTCTTTGGCGCAAACGTTGTTATTTAGATGAAAAGTGATTATTACAACAGTAATGGCTCTTGTTCTGTAAAATATCATTTTGCTCTAGTCTGGTTTAGAAGTCTACAGCTGTCAAACTTCATATCTTTCTCTCTGATCCCTCAAGCAGATGCACTTTGTTTCTTCTTATAATAAAACGTCTCTGTCCTTTAGCTGATTAGTGGATCAGTGAGAACACAAGATACTCACTGTTTCCAAAGGTTTGGACATCAAAAAGAGCTTTAGGCAGATTTGTGAAACGGATTTGACTTATTAAAACCTCAAAACTGCAGAAGGACCAAGCCGGAGGAGGTTGTTGATGCCTTTCATTTTACATAATTAATGTACATAAGTGATCCAGATACAGATCTGTGCCTGCAAAATACTGGTGTGTCCTGTATGACAAAGTTGGATCATCCTTGCTTTTCCAAACAATTTCTACCACCTCAACTAAGAATCAGTTCTTAGTCATAAATGGAAAATTAAAAATATTACATTTACAATTTTAAAACCTTCAGGTCCTTTCAATAACTGTATGAAGCTAAAGGACGTTAAGTCAGCCTGCACAACAGTGGCTCTTCACCATATAGACCTCTCCACAGATCACAGCTGTGCAGCAGAGCACCCTGTTGTCCTCATGACAGGGGTTCCTTGCTCAGTCACCAACACATTGCACTGGGCTGGGCACTCCTGCTGAGCACCAACTCTACCCTACCTCCCCTTCATTTTCAAAAATAGTTAAAATAGTGCTCCTTTTCTGCTTGGTCTGCCTGCATAGGTAGATTTACCTGCACTGCAAGAGAAGAGTTAATGCCTGATCTGGAGAAAAGGACCTACATTACCTACATTTCAGACTGGTACTTTGCTTTGGCTTAGAGAACTGAGCCTTGATTCCAAAGCTTTGTATACTGTGTTGAGTTACAATTCTTTCTGAAAAGAGAATGCAGCTATTATAACATCTGAGATCAGAATCAGCGTGAAACATAGAGCACAAGAGGACTGTTTCTTGAAATTGTTGCAAAACTAATTTTCTTTATTAAAGTGATTTCTATAAATTCCTCAACAGAAAGAACAGATTTATTTATTACTCTTGAAAATATTATCCATTCCTTTAAGTACTGCAAAGAAAATAAAATTCTTTCATAGAACACATACCCTAGATACTCTAAATATTTATTATAATGAAATGCTGAATTTTATCTAATATTTTCATAGAATCATCGAATCATTAGGGATTGGAAAGGACCTCGAAAGATCATCTAGTCCAATCCCCCTGCCACAGCAGGATCACCTAGACCAAGTCTCACAGGAACACATTCAGGCGGGTCTTAAACATCTCCGGTTTTATCTCAACAAAAAATATGGAGTTTAAATTATGCATGTAACAGCTACAATAGCTTGTCAGCTGCTTGTGGAAAGCTTGCACACCATCTTCCCTGCTGTCAAAAGTTTCAAAGGCAATTATTTCTTTACTAATTCTAAATAAATCCTGCTCAGCCTGCACAATACTATCTGCTGCATGAGGGGACCTGTTAGCAGACTATACTCCATGCACCCAGTTGTGGAAGCACAAACAGCAGGCTCTAGTGTCCTGCAGTGGGATCTCTCTCCATGCACAGACATAATACTTGGAAACCTCCTGGTCACCTGAGTTTCTTCAGAAAAAGTGCCCCCATTCAATCCTGTCTGAGAAAGGGAAAAATAAAACTTTGCTGCACCCAGCAAAGGAACAGGCCAAACTGAGATGAGAAAACTGGTACAAATGTGAATACACAACAGCATTTTCACTCACCCCATAATCACATAATGGATTAGAAGTCCAACAGGTCCTTGTGGACTCTTGTCACGATGAAAACAAGGAGAGTTTTGTTTTCAAAATAACCAGGAATAATAAAACGTAGATCTAGATTTGTACCAATATATATAATGTATTATATAAATTAATTTTCCCAACAGTAAGATACATTAAACTAGTCCTCAAAAATTTCCCCCAAAGTCAGGTCACAGCTGTTTTATCCATGCAGCCATTTACAAGACCACAACATGATACATACCTCACTAAATATATACTGAACAGGGAACAAAAGTTTTATGTTAAAAGCTCAACACTAATTGCTTTGGAACTGTCTAGTGCTTAAGCATGAATCTTTAACCAACTGACACTTCATAACCACCCCCTTCTCTTCCTAAAATTCGTGGACCACTTTTAGGACAACATTAAAAAATGATCAAGGAATCATCAAATAATTTGGTTGGCATGAACCTCTGGTGGTTGCTCAGGAGCTTGTTAGGCTGAGAAGCCAATACAGTCAGTATAGCCACAGGTAAGATAACATCCATGATCCAGACCCTGATATAAACTTATGTTTACATATCTAGTCGCTGTAACCAGCTACATCTTGATGATAAAGCTCCTAGTAAGAGATCACTTAAAGGACTTTGAAAGCCTCAGGTAGTAAACTTAGTCTTGAAATAACAAGTGTGTTCTGCATGGGATTTACTCTTTGTTTTCTTTGCAGAAAGAACAATTTAAAATGTTAAAAGTATACTCACACCCCTCTCCTCCTCATCGACATTCTGCTGCATCACAGCACTGATCTCGGAGGTCAAAGGACTAACAGTTTTTGCTAAAGCAGTAATTCAACTTTAAATCAACTGCTAGGGAGTGTATGGGAGCCCTGCATTTCTACTCAGCTAGAAGCCTGGCTTCTGCAAATCTTGAAGTTATAGTGAAGTGACAGGTGTTTAACGGCTGTGTTGTTGAAACTGTTATCACAGAATCACAGAATATTAGGGATTGGAAGGGACCTCGAAAGATCATGCAACCCAATCCCCCTGCCACAGCAGGATCCCCTACATCAAGTCACACAGGAACATATCTAGGTGGGTTTTAAACATCTCCAGAGAAGGAGGCTCCACAACCCTCCTGGGCAGCCCTTTATATGTTCCAATGGCTCCTGCTTCTTCAAGACTTGACTATCCAAATGGAGAAATTATAAATGCAAACTCTGGATTCTGATTAACAAGTCACAAACATTGCAAGAAGGCAGCAAGGGATCTTCTTTGTTCAACTTTACAAGCCTTACTGTAATCAGCACCACAAATACTTTGGGAGTTTGTTGTTTATATAAGTCAAATCTTCAACAACATCTATTATATAATGCTGTTTTCTTCCCATTTTGGCTCTTGTACTGGAAATGCAAGCATTATAGATGTCTGGACTCTTAATAGCTGTGTGCTGTGATTCAAAGAATACATGGCCATCTAACCCAAGTTAGTACAACTTACCAGATGGAGTCAATAACAGCAGAAAAAAAACCCAAGATATGAGGATTGTAGTGTAAAAACATTGGGGTAAAAAACCCAGCAAAACAGCCCAATAAAATTCAGAAACCAAAACACAAACGAGACCAAAACAGTCTACAGAAAAGTTATGTGGTGTCAAAGCTTTGCATGTAGTGATGTTAAAAGAAAGAATAGAAATTAAAATGATGATGCAAAATACATGAAAACCACTACATCTCTGCACATCCCACTTTCCAGATTGCACTGTGGCTAACAGAGAAAGGAGGATCCTCTTCAGGGTGTTAAACACGCACTGCAAACTCATTGTGCAGTGTTTTATATCTCCTTGTGGAATAGCACTGAAGCACACAAAAACTCAAGCTCTCTAAAGCTGAGCTGGTGGAAGGGGGTTTTTGGGTCCTTCACAACAGCAGATACCAGGGAATACTGTCAGTACCAAAGTGACAGACATATTCATTACCCTGAGAAAACTAGAAGGCAGCAGGAGGATGTAAGAGCCACTGCTCTCCAAACTCCACACAGGTGGGCACCCTAGGAGAAGGTGGAGAAGAGAAAATACAACATGTAGAAACAAGCAGCTTAAGAGTGAGAAAACTGGTCTCTGCGCATTTTTTTTTTTTTCAGATATTCCATGGAAACCATCCTTACAATTGGTTTTGGGAACAGAGAACCACAGAATCACACAGAATCACTCTGGTTAGAAAAGACCCCTGCGATCATCGAGTCCAACCAGTGAAAGTTCAGCACGAGAAAACAGTGCTGAACTTATATCGTAACAAAGTCCTGGAAGTAAGTATCCTAAATGACCTTCCCAGAAACTAGAGGAATGGCTGCCTTAAAGAAACTATAATAGATTTTGATCTCAGAGTGGTCATGATCAATCTGAGGTCACTGAGGATACAGAGGATATACACTTGTATAAACAACAAAAAAAGTGGTCTATGTTTTTAAGATCAAGTCAAGCAGCACCAAGTGGAAACCTCATGAAGTTTCAGTTTAACTAATCTTTTAAGAGATTTTGCAGGTTTGTTCTGATGTTTATGGGGTTTTGCAGTAAATACAATAGCCATGTCACTACTCATCCAAGCAATGGTCATGCAAATCAGCTGTGCAGACAGAAATACAGTAATTTAAATCTTGAAGAGGCAGAAGTCAGGCACGTAGCAGAATTTTTCACGGTACATTAGAAAATTCAGAAACACATTCTATTAGCATTCTCCTGTATGCAAAAGGTTGATTTAAGGCAGACTAGAGGCATTAGTCTAAAGAGAGCAAAGCATATTAATATTAACTACAGAAAAATCTCTTACAGAAGGTACAGACATGGTTGAGAAACTCTGAGTGAAACAAAAAGACTTGAGTACAACTTGTTTTCAAAGGAAAGGGATGATCCTTGCAAAGTGTTGGCTTTTATGTTAATCCAGAAGAGGTAATCTGTATTCATTTGTTTTGTGTTAAGACAAGATAATATCTGCAGGTCTGTTTCCATCACAGGTGAATATATGAATGAACTGCCTTTTTGCCTCAACTGCTGTTTTCTGAATCAGTGAGAACATTAGCTCTAAGCAAGACACATTGCAGCAACATGCTGCACAAGGCTCTCCTGTGCCAGCAGAGAAAATCCTGACTTTGCCATCCCACGTGTTTTGTTAGGGATCCGTTGTGCCTGTAAAATCTGGGCAATGGTAAAGACAGTTGTGTGCTGGATAGGAATAGCTGTGACTATCATTCTTCTCTGGGCTACAGGAAGAGGAAGCACTATACAGCTCCCTCTCCTTCTCTGCATGCTGTCACTAAGTCCCTCTGCAGCCTCACTCTCTGCCATCCAGCCACTCCTGTGGTGATACGGGTCACCTAGTCACTGCCAAGTAGGAAACCTCTTAATGGCAGGGGCAGTTCCCAGAAGAGGAAGGTCATCATCAAATGCAGCAGCAGTGCTGGTGCCCTTCACCAGACCTGCAGTTAATTACTCTCTCTAGTTCAGTATTTGATTTAACTCTCTAGAGCTTAATGAAGCTTGGTATGGGGATGAGATGGCTGCACTCATACAGGTATTACTGTCCACATCACACAGATGGAGCAAAATGCAACTTTGATCACTTGTCATCCTTACAAAGAGCATGCCATGTACTTTGAATTAATGACCAGCTCAGCATCACACCGTTTTTAATGCCATTTTAGAAAAACAGTACCACCCTGTATCATCATGAGATTCATATGCTCTGATATAATTTTGCTGTTATGCATGCTCCTACAGCTTGCAGAGCTCTTTGTGTAGGATATTTGCGCAGAAAGGCTCTGTCCATTTCACAGAATTAACCTTTGCTCCAACTCAGCATCTGGGAAGCAGGAAGTCCTCAGACCCAACAGATATAGCAAGACATTGATATATAGTATCTGTGTTAAATATAATAGTGTTTGTGTTAAGAGAGCCTCAAGATATCTGAGACAGGAAATATTGCCTTGAAGTTTAACTCCATCCACCTGGAAGCACAGTAGGCTGATATTGTCATCCATTCTATGCCAAGAAATGGAAGAGAAGCCTCTGCCTCAGGGTCCTTGACTCATGGACTCACAGATGCAAGAGTGGTGCAGGGGTGAACCAGTGGCTATGAAGGAAACGTAGGCAGTGCATTGACTAATACAGCAAAACTACAAGCTGCAGATCAGACTGGTGGGAGAAAGCAGGAAAGAGGCTGAAAAAGGAAAGGCATACTGTGGAGTAATAATTACTGAACCCCCTGAAGAGAAAACAGTGAAATTATGTCAGTTTTCAGGATGACAAACTAAAACACTTGTTAGGATAAGAAAATACTACAGATGAAGCAAAATGGTTGCGAGTCTAAAACCACCTCCACATGCATCAAGTGTGAGGCATTTTCAGCTACTTTGTGTACCGAATACAAACCAAAGTCTAGAGATTAAATGTCAACAAATGAAGGCAGAACATTAATCTATTGTGCCATATCACCTCAGTCCCAAATTACTAACAAGCTACTATCTATCTTATCTCTACTTCACTTATTGACAATCTCCATTTGTTTCATCAAGGAAAGGGACAGTGCATTCAGGATGCAGCTTACATCATCCTAAACCTAAAGAAATACTCTGCAATAAATGGCAGCAAGGGGTTGACCTTGTGTTTCATAATCAGATTGTGCTTTACTTTAGCACAGAATTATCTAGTGGAAAAACATTATTTTTGGCATTTACATACACATATCTCAAACATGCACACTCAACTTACTCTCTTCGAAGAACAGCAGGAACTGTTCTGTTTTCAGATCTCTAGAAAAGAGGGTGAAGAGTGAAATCACTCTTTCACAGCCCACATCAGCTGCTGTGAACTTCATTCTCTGCACTTTTGGGTAAAATAATGCAAACTGCTAGGACAGCCCTCCTGGTACAGTGCAGGAACAGGCTTTCAAACAGACTGCAGTACCTTACAGAGCTGAAGAGCTGTATTTACAAGTCTATCAAGAACCATATTACATTGAAGAACGCCAGTACCTACATGAGGGTCCTAACAAGGGAACAAGAGACGCTGCTCTTCGTCATTGTTACATTTTAAGGGGAGGAGGAGACAGTTTTGTGTTCATTCCTTTCATAGCCATTGCTTACATTCTTTAGAAAGGGCCTGTAGTGACTAAGATATATGTCCTCAACAGAGAGAAGGTCATAATAATAAAACTTGCACAATTCTCCAAGTTCAGCTCTGTGATACGCAACACAACAAGCTCATACAACAGCACAATAAAAAAGTAGGAAAGTTTTGTCAGCAAGAGCTCACACAAGGTACCTGCAAACACATCACTTGTGGGTAAAACAGAAAAGTCAATGAATTCCTGTCTCTTGCTCACTGTCACTAGGGCATATGTGACATTCTTGAATAGAAGAAATTGGACATTTAAAGTCAAAGCTGGATGCTCTGCTCAAGTTCTACTGCAACCATCACCCTATGAAGACAAACGTCCCAGAAACATAAAGATGATTTTATTGCTTTACAAGACCAGCAGACTCATACACGCAATTCACCTTCAGTTTGTTTTTGAAATGTTTTTTATGTAATTGAAAGGTCCAATCCGCTTTATTTTTATTGAATGCAAGATTTCTTAATGTATTTGTATAACAAGATTCTCTGGCAAAAGTCAAGGCCAAAGTGATAACAAAAACATAAAGTACACAAGATCCTAAGTACAGGTCAGCACCAGAGATGGATAACAGACTTGATGGGCCATTAATCTGATCCAACATGCAGCAGGGAAGAAGTAGGCAGCAACAGACTGCAGATTATAACAGAAAGGAGGAAAACAATGCAGGAAGGCCAACAAAATTCATTTTATCTCAATGTTATAGTTGGAAAGAAATACTTCTGCCTTTCTAGATTAGCTACTCTGCAAACAAATATGCTGCAAGCTGGGCTGAGGAGATGTAAAATCAATACCACGAGCACGTGTCAGTCAGCTCATATTTCTACTGTTTACAGCATTTAACCTGCACCTCAGATAAGTCAATAATTACTACATACTGCTGCAGTTTGAATTTTCAGGTGTATAGGTCTGTGCTTTCATGAAGAAAAAGATGCTTGTTGCTTTAAGAGGATCCCCACCCACAGTGACCTGTCCTGGGGGAGGTGGACTAGATGGCAGGAAAAGAGAGGGCTGATGATCCAGCCCTGCCTCTTTTTGCTGAGGGCTTCCAAGGTGGTGGTGGGGGGAAGACTAGCCTGCTGCGGCTGGACGCCGGCCCAGACCCCGGCCCTGCTCTGCCATGGGGAGGGATGCGGCAGATTGCCGGCCTCGCTCCCCGTGGCACTGCTCCCCCATCGAAGACAGTGGTGGGGTGGCCACTCCACCACAGGTATGTGGCCTGGTGTGGGCTCCCAGCCCCAGCCCCAACCCCAAACCTGGCCCTGCAGAACAGAGAAGCAAGAACTTTCCACCCCCACCCAACAGACCAGCCCTTCAGCGACCTGTGGTGAGCTGAAGGATTCTTCCCTTTCCCACTGTACCTGAAGCAGCAGAAGAAAGGAGACATGAGGGTGATGAAACCCTCTCAGACATGTTTGTGGAGGTGGGGGTGGCCTCTGCTTATGCGGCCATGCGGTCGATCTCCATCTTGGGTCTCGCATGTGGCTGAGGCCATGTGGCCGCCGCTGCCATCTTAGAGCTACTGATCAGCAGAAAGAGAGACTGTTGTTTCTGCCACTCAGAAAAGCTGAGGATGCTCGAGTATTGGGGGAAGAAGGAGAATTCCTTTGTGCTTAGCTGAAGAAAGCAGAAGGACTCAAGAACCCTTAAAGCTTGGGCATGGAAGACAAAGACTGGGTCCTTTTGAAAGCACACCTCTTGCATCAAGGGATGCAGTTCAGGTGCTGAGGAATCAAGCCTGCCCGATCAGCACTGAGCTGGAGAACCGAAGAAGTCACCAGTCTGGACAGCCAAGGGTGCCAGTGTCAAAGAATCACAGAATATCAGAGATTGGAAGGGACCTCAAAAGATCATCCAGTCCAACTCCTGCCACAGCAGGATACCCCAGATCAAGCTGCACAAGAACATGTCTAGGTGGGCTTCAAACCTCTTCAGAGAAGGAGGCTCGACAAACCCCCTGGGAAGCCCCTTACAGTGTTCTCTCACCCTCACTGGGAAGAACTTACAGCATCATAGGATCACTCAGGGTTGGAAGGGACTACAAGATCACCTACTTCCAATCTCCCCCTCCCATGGGCAGGGACACCCCACCCTAGATCAGGCTGGCCAGAGCCTCATCCAGCCCGGCCTCAACCACCTCCCTGGGCAACTCATTCTAGGCTCTCACCACTCTCACGGTGAAGAACTTCCTCCTCACATCCACTCTAAAATCTACCCATCTCCAGCTTTGTTCCATTGCCCCTAGCCCTGTCATTACCCGACAGCCTAAAAAGTCCCTCTCCAGCTTTTTTGCAGATAATAGAGAGGGTGGTGGTACCCATCTCTACTTGACTGACATGTTCTTTCCCAGGTCTCTAATGTAAAAAACCAAGGACCAATCTGATAGCAATCTCCCATTGTGTTTTTCTCAGAGTATGTGATGGCATTTGTGACACAGTTTCTAGTTTGTGTGCACTAACTTGCTTAATCTTTTCTTCTTTTCTGTATACAGTTACAGAGTTAATAAACCCTTTTTCAAAGCTATCCATTCTCTGGAAAATTTGATCCGAGGTCTCACTAAGACCTAACTGCTTTGTTTTCTTTTCCTTTATCTTTAATTGTGGTCTTGAACCCACCGCACATCAGTAATGAGCACTAGGCTCATTGTGGTGACAGCAACAGAGAAAATGTTGTCGATTCTGTTATGGCAAAGTCCGAGGAAGCGTGACACTTGTAACCAAACCTGGACACTTTGGCCAAAATCCTGCCCTGCCTACTTGCACAAATAGCACCTGTGGTTTTTGTGCTGCCTGTGTTGCTGTCACTGGAACTGCAGCGCACAGAAAGTTGACTAACAGTAAAGTTCTGATAAAAGCATTAGTCATGACAATCAGATAGAACCAGAAGGTAACTTCACCAGTAAATCCGAGGAGATGTAGCATCCCTGATGCTAAGGGATGGCACGGGTTGTTAACGCAACACAGTAACTGCCCTCTAATGCAATGTAATTAGTTAAAATAATAAAGTGACAAACCACATTTTACTAGAGAACTCATAAAGAAAGCAGATAAAGGTGCCTTTACCTGGTAATACTTCAAGATTGCACCAGTATGTGCCAGACATCCACAACAGTTTACATTCATGGAAAAGAGATGGACTGTGTTGATAAGCACAAAACGGGAATGATAGGAGCCTTGGCTTAGTCTTTAATGCTAAACCCTCTGCAAATGTGAAAGCTGGGCTCTGGAGATAGCACAGAAATGCCATGTTTGAGCAAATTATATTGGGAAAAACTAACTGGAGGTCCCTAGAAATAGAACCACAGTGAGGGGGCAACAGTAACTGAGTAGTCATTCCCTGGTAGTATCAATACTTCATTCAGGACAAGATGGGAGAACACAGATTAGAGTATCTTTATGTTGCTTAGTCACAGAGAGACACTTTTAATGCACTTACAGAAGTTTGAGACACAATACGCATATTTGGGTCACCTAGGCCAACCTCTATCACTTGTGGGACTAAACTACAGTGCATGGTAAGTGTCCAGATTAGTTTAAAACTACAGGAGAAGGCTGGCAATGTGCTATAAGACAACACAAGTGTTCATTTCCCTGGCTTACACAAAATAATATCACTACAGCCAGTAACAGCTGTACACTAGCCAGGATAGCTGCTGAGTATGGCCAGGATTATGTTTTGCTTCATGAGACGTGAGAGCTGAAATCTCTGTACTCAGACTGTTTGCTTGCATTATTCTAGATCTTATTTTCTGACGTGCATGTCACTATGCTAATACTGAACACAAGATCTTACTAGGTAACAGTTTGATTACTTTCTAGTTACTTCCACTTCTCTTCATCCATTTAATAAAATGTACTTCCACTTAAACACCTCCCAAGTTTAGACACAGAATTATCAGAAACAGAGAAGCTAGATAATTTCCTGCCAGCCCCTACCACAGACACACTCTAACCAGTGTTGCAAGTAACATTCCTGATCAAATAGATGCATTTTTCCTACTCATTCCACTGAAAAATCAAAGTTCTCAGTACTCCAAAATCATCGTTGTCTCTTTCCTGGATTTTGGGTACAACTTATTTGAAAGCTATTTGTCAGTCTCATTTTTCTTCTTTTATTAGTTGACTCTGTTTCCTTTAGAGCAGTTTTTGACTTTAAGTACTAAAGACAAATGTACTATAAAGTCATAGACACACACCCCCCAACCATTCATCCATCCTCCTGTGCAGTTAAAGCTAGATTAAAATTCACTTGTTCTGATATTCTGCTCTTCTAACCTTTGCTTTTCAAGTCTTGCCTAAGATCCTACTCAGTTTTGTTTAACCCTTCACTCTTCTCTTATGACCAAATAAACATTAAGGGACCATTATAAAATACTTTGCAGACAAACTCTTAAAGGCCCCACAGGTTAAAGACCAGCAAAACAGAGTTTACTTTGGAAACAGCTAAACACCAGAACACCTTTTCTCTACAGCTGTTTCCAAATAGGATGGCTGTCTAGGGCTTCCAGGGTCTATCTGATAACATAAATCTGGGGAGGATCATGAATCCTTTACTGTTCTGGAATGCCCAGCTTTAACTAGAAACTAGAAAAGTACTAGAAACACAAAGTGACTGGCAGCAGCAGGACTTGGCAGAAGGCTCAGGAAGCAAAAAAACATTAACTCTTTCCTAAAACATTTAAAATTCTGTTGAGGAGTGAAATGGCACCTGTTCCTTGCTAAAGGTCAGCTTCAAAACAAAAGTTGCTCAGTAGCAGGCAGACATCAAGAAACAGGGCTGCAGTTAGTGCTGGGAAATGGCACAGTGTGGACTCCCAGAGAACTGAGAGGAGCAAACTAAATTTAGAATGAAATTCTAAAAACAGACAGTGGTTTTTCAAGCTCAGAGCTAGCTGTGTGTCTAGGTCCAGGGAAGGCAACACTAATACAACAGGAAAGTAACATGGGATTAGTGGGTCAGGAATCTGTGCACACTAATGCCCCAAATGTGGCATTAATCAGAGCAATTCGTGCTGTGCTCACTCCTGGCTGGGCAGAGCACTCAGCCCCTTGCAGCAGCACAGACAAGCACGTGTAGCTTTGTCATCCTCAGCCACCCAAGCCACGTGAGCCCAGCATGAGCCCTGCACACCGCGTAGCAGACCCCAGCAGTGCTGTGGAGGTGCTTTGGTGAGTTGGTAACCATTGCAGGCAGAACTTGAATAGAAGGAAAAATATCTAAAGATCCAAAGAAAAAAGCAGGCAGCAGTACCTGGCACAGCTGCTGTAGAACAGATGAGGTCTCAATTATTTTGGTTTTTTTAGCAGAAGTCACACAACGTGCAGTTCCCAACTTCCACATGGTCCAAAAGAATTTTCCATTATCTGCTGCACCACGAGAAAGCCTTTTCCTACACAGCAACTCACCCTGAGATCTGCAAGACGTCTGCAACTGGATATTACCTCTCATTTATTTCATGTTTCCAAGTCATAATCCTCTACAGCCTTTGAACATCAGAGGTGTGATGTAGTTGTAGTAACCTGCACAAAACTGAAATACTGGAAAAGCACCTATTGTACCTACCAGCAGTGAGCTATGGAGTCATGTGAAATATGATGTGACAGTATGTGTGGGATCTCCAGCAATCTCTGATACGTGAAGAACCTTATGCAGAAACTGTTGCTTCACAAAGTCTGTGCCTTCTACAATTTAGGAAGAAATGTCTGATAAGTAAACTTGTGTAAAAGCCAAATAATTTAACTCAAAGAATTGAAGCTTTCCATACCAAAGATGCCTTCATTAGTTTTGATTCATAATCCGCCCTCCCCTTTGTTTTCATACTCCTTTAAATACAATCCCTACATAGAATCACAGAAGATTAGGGACTGGAGGAGACCTCGAAAGACCATCTAGTCCAATCTCCCTGCCAGAGCAGGATCACTGAGATCAAGTCACACAGGAACAGGTCCAGGCAGGTTTTAAAAGACTCCACAACCTCCCTGGGGAGCCCGTTCCAGTGACAGGGTAATCTGCTCAGAGCCAGCCTCACCAATAAACTGCTTATAACAGTTTTTGTTATATCCCATGGTTGCATTCCATTGCTTTCCAGAGTACTGTAATGTCTGTTTTAGCCCAGGACACAGGGCTAAATTGTCCTAATTTCACTGCAGTGAGCAGCTGAGCAGAAAACATGAGATTTGTGAAATCTGCAGTATGTCGAGGCTGGGTTTTGTTAACCCCACCGTGCTATGTCTGCTTCCCACGCCACCTGTTTCATTTGACCTCTTTAAATATTTCTAATAGAAATGGAGTGGTACTCACCATGAAAAACTGATTTAAAGGACAAAATCGTATAAATCTTTATAAGGAGTTTTAAATATCACCTACCCAGGTAGCCTTAAGTAGTTACAGATCTGCAACCAGTTCTTCAGTAACTAGTATGAATGTCACAGGTTTTGCCCATTTGCTGTAACTACTATTAAATACTAAGGAGACAAGGACCCTGAAACTACACAGCCCACTAAGATCCCAGGGGGAACACAGTGGAGAAATGGGGTGCCCTAGGAAATTTATGTATGCCCTGTTGGAAGGCCACCAGGTCTGTAGGCTGCACAACCAGCTGCCAAGAGCATGGTGACAACTGCAGAACAAACAGCAAGACTGAGTCGTAATTGCTTTTTGCAGCGCCGGGTTGCGATCGTGACACACCGCAGCGTTCTGTTTTAAAGCCCTGATTCCTAAAAATGACCGTGTTCCAAAGTAAAATGTATGGACCCCAGAGTTAATAAATCAGAGCTGTAGTTTTAGTTTGCACAGTGGATTTACAGAAACGGGTATAGCTGCACTAACTGTGGTGATCTTTGACAGGGATAAATAGGATTAGAAGCTGTTACTCCTCTCACTCACACTGCCAGTGTTGCACGCTGCTTCGCATTGCTGCAGACGACTGAAGTGACAGCAAAGCTTTACTTGGAACAAGACCAGCTAAAGGATTTAGTTTTAAAAATTAATTCAGATTTCCTGAACTACTTTTTATAAAAGTACACTTAATCTCAGGTGTTAAAAACATAGTATTATGAATTCCAGCTCCTTTATTTGGGAATTCACGCACAAAATGGATAGGACAACGTTACTGGTTTCTGCCTTTCGAGTAGTTTAGAGAATCCCAACCTTATAATTTAAGGTTAAATTCTAGTTTGAGAAAAAAATATCCCTGAAGAGGTGGGAAAATATGCCAAGGTGCCAGCACACTTGAGCATGCACCACGTGGGAATGATCTCCTGTTGTGGTGGTAGCATTCCCACTGCCTGCCTTCTCCATTACAGTTTAAGGAAAAAGGAAAATATTAGAGCCACAGCCAAAATCTGCTGGTTTTCAGCTACTACCTGTTTCTGAGAAAACCTTTGCAGCTATATGGAGTCCAGTGTTAGTTACAGCAGCAATACAACTCTTTTAACATAAGCGGGCCCAGAAGTAAATGCTATTTAAATCATACATTTGTCTGCTCTCCTGAACAGGCAGAGGACTCCATGGATCAGTCTTACCCTCATTCCTGTACATCCCCTGGACCCTTCGGAGTATGTAAATTGGAAGGTTTATTAGGACATTTCTGAGTACTCGGGCACTCCCCTCCCAGAGCAGCCACGTCCTTCCCCTGCTCTTCACAGGTGACTGGGGTCAACCCCGCATTATGGTTCTCAATTTGAAGTGTTGTACCATCCTGTGTCTTTGCACAGAGCACACCACAGAGGTGAGCATCCTGGAACATCACATTTCTTTAACGGAATTGGCAAAAACCTCTACCTCCTTTGAAGTTTGCCCTTCACTAATGGATGAAAATGGATTTTTAGAGTTGACAAAAGTGTTTCTGCCTTATTTTCTCTAATTAACATGAGGAAAAGATAGACTTTGTCACGTGTTTAACCACTCATCACTTAGCTGCTGATCCTATCACACCAACAGCGAGGATGAAGCGAAGGTGAACAAGGTCACCTAAATCAATGAAACTATATCAAAAGAAGACAAATCAGTTTAAAAGCACTGATCGTGTGGCCAAAACCAACAAAACAGGCCAAGAACCAAGCGCGTTGGCACTCAAGATTAAGCTCATCAGGATATAAAGCAAAAACAGTATCTATACACAAACGCACGTCCCAAAGCTGACACCCTGACTTGATCAAAGCATAAAGAGAAAAGACCATTGCAAGTGTTCCAAGTAATCAGAACTACTATCAAATACAGCCCTAAATCAGAGAGATTGTATTTTAGTAATTAGAATACTCTAAGCCTTTATATAACCACAAAGTCCTAATACATTTCCATTGCTGTTCTCTATTTACCACAGTTAGTAAAACATACAAAAGAGTGTGAGTGGCCAATTACACAGATGAAGCAACATCAACTTATTACAGTCAGTTTTCATTCCACATCAAAGACTTTTGGGTAGAGACTTTTAAAGGAAACATTTCGCAACCAGATCATATTTTTTTAAATGGACTTAATGAATAAGAATCAGAAAAATGATTATATAAACAATATCTCAAGAAATACTGTAACCCAGACAAGATCCAAAATTGACAAAGAGGATTATTGCTCCTGTCCTCAAGCTGAGAACACAGAGCCAGGAAAACAAAAATATTGTAGAGGATGGAGTTCAGGTATGAAAAGTCACCGTGGGAAGTGGACACAAAGCAAAAAGCTTTTCACTGAGGACTTTCTACTGTAGGCAAAAGTTGTAGAGAAATTCAGTTTTCTGCTCGTTATGGCGAAAAAATCTCAAGGAATTACAGAAATAAAGACAGAAACCACATGTGATTTTAAATGTATAAAGTGCAATTGAATTGTTGAATCTTCTTTATTTTGCTCCCTCTCAGAGAAAAACTGTATAAAATATACCCTTAAAATCCAGAAAACTACATTCCTTGAGGAAAGAATTTATTGATGGAATGCAATAAACCAGCAGCATTTAGTGCTTTAATAAAAAATTACCATTTGCTTTGTTTTGTTGTTTCCAAGATGCTTATTTTCTTCTAAAGAAGCATTTTCATTAATCTTACCCAGCAGTCTATTGTTTTTATCCTTCAGTTAGCTAAACTTCTTTGGTAGTTTGCTGAAATTATGTATGACAGTGCTGATACAGCTATTCACTTGGATGTTCAAGCCTGCATCAGTAATGAATCTTTCTTAAGCTGCTTTGAAGCTTTGGTTATGAAAATAAAATGAAAATGTGATTACTGTCACAATAATACTGCCAGATTTCTTAGTGAGACAATGTCTTTATTTTATCTTCAAAACAGTTTTACAAATACTGCAATAAACATTGTTAACACTCAAATTAGGCTTTGCTGTGTTACGTTATAGATGAAATTCATGCAGGTGTGTCCTTTCCCTCATTCTTCACAAAAACCTTCTTCAGATAGCATTATTTTGGTAAGCTAGGTACAGGTGTTGGAGACAAAGCAAGTGAAAAATACACTGAGACTAGTGATGCCCTAGCTGGACTAAATAGACTTCTCCTTTCTCCATCCTTAATCTTTGAGGTCCCTTCTAATCCCTAATGTTCTGTGAATTTATTAAGCATCCCTCAAGCATTCTACTCCATCCTGAAAATTAGAACATTAGCCAGATCTTCTTGCAGCATCACAATCAGAAACAAACCCAAACTGAAACACAGAACCTGAACCCCCCTTGATGTTTTAGGGGAATACAAACTAGGATTTATTAACTACTGTATTTAAGTTACAAAACCACATTAGGGAAAAATGAGGCTTTTATTTCCCTGGTGTTCTTTTAAGTGGCACAACAATATTCCAGACTTTCAAAAGGCTGTTTAAATCTGCCTTTTAGAAAGACACAGAAACTAGAACATCTTGGGTCTCAACACTTTACGTTTCAAGTCTTCTGAGATTCATATATCAGTTAGAGAATCCTTAGCTTTTAATATATATATTAAAAACATTACTGCCAGGTTATATTCTATGTCACCTGACAAGAATACTGCTCTCTTACAGAAAAATACGTACTAGTGAAATAGGGGCTCACATTTTCATATGCCTGTGCACACAGAAGTAAAGATAAGGCTATTCACTTCAAGAAAGCAGCAGACAAAAAACCCTCTAAAACACAACCTATGTGTTGTTTTGTGCTGTTGATCAATGTGGGTTTTCTCCCTCAATCATTTAATATGATTCATCTTAATTTAGAAATATTTTTGCAATTTTGCTTTATTTTTTAAGAGTAGGAAGAAAATACAAAACCAAATATACTTCCTTGCCAACTAAATACTAAATTCTCTTTCTTAGAGGAGATAAAGGAGGTAAAAGAAAAACTTCAGCCTAGTGGGTCACTTTTTCTCACTGAGCTGTTCTGGAAGGGGCAGTGTAACACTGGAAAAAATATGTATAGGTCTGAGAAAATATGCAGCTGTATTGGGTTTTCATGGCACTAGTTTGGTAGCAGAAGGTGTACAGGGCTTGCTTCTGTGAGAAGCTGGTAGGAGGTTCCCTCAGGTATGACAGAGCCCATGCCAGATGCTTCCCTGTAGGAAGTCTGCACCACAGCAGGTTTGCTGGCAGGTCTTGTGACTGGATCCCATGGGAAGGCTTCAGGGTGGAGAACATCATGCTGTTGCCTGTGGTAGGGACCCCATGCTGTTGCAGTTTGAACATTACCAGGATTTTCAGATGTATAGATTTGTGCTTTCTTAAAAAAAAGTTATGTTGCTTCAAGGGGACCCCCCTACCCCCAACAGTGACCGGTCCTGGGGGAGGTTGCACTATAGAATTGCCCCAGGTACCTGCCCCTGAGGGATGGGCTGGGTGAGAAGATAAAAGGTGCTAGTGATCTTAGCCCTGCCTCATTTTGCTGAGGGCTCGAAGCCCAGCATGGGGCTGGTTCCCTGTGCTCAGACCCCAACACACACACTTCCAGGGTGGTGGGGGGCGAAGGACGGGCATACTGCGGCTCGGCCCCAGCCCAGACCCTGGCCCCCCTCCACTGCGGAGAGGGATGTGGCAGCTCCATGCGGCCCCAACCGTGGCTCAGCAGTGGTGGCACTGGCTTCAACCCAGCCCAGTCTGGAGCTGGCACTGCAGATCAGAGAAGCAAGACCTTAGTGCTGATCTACCATCCCCCCATCACAAAGCAGCCATTCAGCGACCCATGATATGCTGAAGGGATTCTGCCCTTTCCCCCTGGAGCTGAGACTGGAGAGAGGAGAGGGGAGGGTCATGGAACCCTATCGGCCACATTTGCAGAGTGTTGGGCAGCCCCTGCCGACACAGCCATGCAGTCAGTCTCCATCTTGGGTTCCACACGTGGCCGGGGCCATGCAGCCGCTGCCACCATCTTAGAGAGCACTGTTCAGCAGGAAGAGAGACTGTTGGTCATTTCTGCCACTGAGGAAAACTGGGGATGCTGAAGTATTGGGTAGAATTCCTCCCTGCTTAGCTGAAGGAAGCAGAAGGGCTCAAGAATCCTTAAACCTTGGGCATGAAAGACAGAGTCTGGGTTCTTTGTTTGAAAGCCTGTCTCCTGCACTGAGGGATGCAGTTCAGGTGCTGAGGAATCAGGCGATTCCGATGAGCGCTAAGCTGGAGAAGCTACGCTGAGGAATTGAAGAAGTCACCAGTCTGGACAGCCGAGGGTACAGGTGTTTGCAGACAGGGTGACACATGAATAATAGAGAAGATGGTGGCACTCGTCTCTACTCAACTGACATGTTATTTTCCCGGGTCTCTAATGTGAAAAAACCCAAGGACTGATATGATAGTGACCTCCTTTTGTATTTTTCTCAGAATATGTGATGGCATTTGTGACACAGTTTCTAGCTGGTGTGCACTAACTTGCTTAATCTTTTCTTCTTTTCTGTATACAGAGTTAATAAACCCTTTTCCATTTTACTTAAGCTACCCATTGTCTGGCACATTTGATCCAAGACCTAACTGCTTTGATTTCTTTTCCTTTGTCTTTAACTGTGGTCTTGAACCCACCACAGAGGCCCAGGAGCTCTGCCAACCTATCTGCACTACTATGCTACATGGTGAGCTGCTCTCTGTCTCGAGGACTTGCTGGCTATTGTTTTGTCTAAGACCCTGAGAACAAAGGTCCCCCCCCCATAACATTGGAGGAGGGAGAAGAAACACCCTTACAGTAGGTATAAAAGGGAGAGATTTGAATGACGTGCTGCTTCTTTACTATCAGCCTCTCCATCTTGCTGCCAGAGCTAGAGACAGAAACAAGGGCTGCTAGAGAACTGACAATCTATGAAGCTGGGGAAGCGAAAAGAAACTGATCACCTATCACCACTACCATGCTCCCTGCTGAAAAAGTTACTGAGAAGATGGCTGGAAAAGCCAGAGTTTCTCCAGAGATCTGCAGAGCTGAGGAGCAAGGTGGCAGGGAGAGCCAGAGTCTGCAGTTCTGAGTGGTGATCTGACCTCTTAACTATCTTCTCTCCCTTTCCCCTTTTTCTCGCCTCTACTCTATGAGTTTGGCACCTAGTAACTTCAGGGATTTCTGTGCCTTCTGAATCAGAATCTGATCATTTCAGTAAACTTTGACTTCCATGCTGACCTATGGAGTAAGTCTCTTTAATCTGACCCCAAGTGAATCTGCAAACCTGAGTCACCCCCTTTTCTTAAGATTAACCCGCAGGTCTTTCACCATATGCTGTCTGCCTTTTCCAGCTGAGGAGAGGGAATGATAGAGCAGCCTTGGTGGGTGCCTGGATATATTCCTACCCAGACAATATTTGTAAGGAAAACACATTTACTCAAACAAGCAGAAATAAAAATTATTGGAGTACACAGAACCATTGCTCAATGCACGTATTTCTTCCTTGTGCATTTGTGGTGACACCTCTGAATGACTAAACTGAGCTCTTTGACTCTACTGAAAAACTAGCTGCCATTTTCTGCAAGCCTGACCTTCCATCTTTAGGGGATCTCCAAAAATCTTTGCTGAAATACAGAGAAAACAAAGACCACCCTTCCCCAGTCACCCAGTGTTATTATGAGCTGCTGGCAAAGATTGAAGCTAATGACTATTAGAAGAGTAGAACTGATCGATAATAAACTATATTTTTAACCAATAACTATCCAAATGAAGCCCGTGAGCATTGTCTCAACCACTGAGATAGGACCATCTGTACTGGCAACCACTTCAGATGAGTTTCAAGGAAAGACTGACAGATCCTGCTCCACTGCTCGAGGTACGATGACAAGAGGTCATTTGAGTTCTGATTCATTTTTGAAGGTACAGCCATTTTTCAGACTGACACAGTATTTGTCACTTCACTTTTAAACTTCTGCCGCATTCCTTTCACGTGTTTGCAGTATGTAAGTTGGGGAAGTAATAAATTCTTTTGTCACAGTTTTGTGCTGTTTGCTTTGTGGGGAACATGGGAAGATGGGAGACAAGGTGAGCAATGACAAGGACATTAGCAGAGCGTCTTGTAATGCAAGTTTAAGTTACAGACCTTGCATTATTCAGTCTGAACTTGGGAGAGACGATGATGTATTTGAACCTTGCAAGGACATGGATAAGAAATTTAGAAACACTGCCCAAAGTATCTCCTTTTCCAAATTTGAAGCCATTGTTTTTTGGGGTTTTTTTTCCTGCACTCCAGATTTCACTTTTCTTTCATCAGCTTGCTAACCCTGGGTTCTATCCTTTCTGTATTTGTGTTTATGTTTATGTAACTTCTGCAAATGTGTATTTTTGTAATTTTCATGAATCACTGTGCCTTACTTTAAGAAGCACAGAGACAGTTCACCTGGGTTATCTGCCAATGCTGCAATTAGTAGTTGATCCCACTGATATGGCTTCAACTGCTTTGTTACTTGCCCAGCCAATTTACCAACAAGCCATTTGTTATAAAACTATTTTCTAAAGCTGTGTCAGATTTCTGATAGAATAAGAACAGGCATTCAGGGAACATTTTCTTTTTTAATATAGAATAAGAAATAAAAATATAAAGAACAAGAAATTACCACAATTTATTCCATTAGCTTCTGAGGAATCAAATCAGAGTACTGGTTCACACAGTTTTTGGATAACGAGGGAATCATGACTATGTGGTTCCTTGCTGGCACAAGCATTATCACTTCTCATATTCAAATCAGACTACTTAAATAACACCCTCAGATTACAATCAAGAATGGCTGGCAGCTGAGGTTGTGTGGATGCCATCAGGACACATATCAGAATAAATGACGACCACTTTAACTTCTCTGCCTCCAGGTGATACTAGCTGATACCATTACAATAAAAAAAGTTCTGTTTACTACGTGGCATTGAAAGACTGAAAGAAAAACCCACCCTAAAAATAACACGAAGAGAGCAGTGAACAAAACCATGGTGTCTTATAAATATTGACTATTTAAGAAAAATTCTCAGAAATTTTTTCTCTGAATTTTTGATAGGCTTTTCCTACTCTTGAAGTAGTTCCTTCAAACTGCTACTAGAAGCAAAGGGCTCCTTTTGTTAATTGCTGTTATCTCACTGTTACTTTGCACCCCGTGATTCTGCTGGTTTTATTCAACTATTCTCTCATCTTAAACATAGACCATAAGACATTTGAGGAACACCGTGTGTCTTTGTGATGTACACAGACTGTGGCCGGAATTGCCAGATCATGTTTTCTACCTGGCCTGCAGGTACCCCTGCAGTACCAACATCAATGAAATCTATGGGGGAAAAAAGGGAACCTAACCAATTATGGGAACAAGCTCATCAAAGCAAGAAAGATTTTCCGGGAGAGAAAGGCTGCTGTTACAGCTGGTGTCAGCAATATTAGGAAACTGGGGGAACAAATGTTAGCTGGGACAATCCAAACGAATCCTAAACTATAAAGCAAACGGTAATAAACAAAGCTATTTGTCAGTTGACCCCCCTTGGATGTTGTTAACAGGGAAGCAGCATGCCCACAGCCTGTAGCAACCCGCAGGCTCTCAGTGATAAAATCACGACAGCTAACAGATGAATCCTTTCTGAATTCTATTAAATAAATTAATAATCTTAGCAACATCATTACAGCAAAACATCCATCTTCTGCAACAGCTGTTCCTCCATTGCTTGTTGCATTTATTTTCTCTGCTCTTGCCATGCCTTACGCAGTACAACCTAACTCACGGAGGCTGAACTTCACCATTATCAGTGCCAGACCTATAAAAATGGATTATTTGCACTTTTTACGCAGTTCCATCAGTTTGTGCAAAACGCAATCTTTAGCCTGAACAGAGAGTTATCCAGCTACTCAGCCTCTAAAGTAAGCAACGATAAAATGTGGTACTCTCTGATGAGATTCAAATGTAAACCCTAAAAAATAGATGACTTTCATTACAACCTTTTCTGAGTCTTTCAATTCAGCAACCAAGACATTAAATTAAATCTAATACATTCTTGCTCCATCTTCAGCTGGCTACCTAATGATAAACTAACTTGTTGGAAGTGTGCTTTAAAATATACCTACTGCTATCAAACCGCCTCCAAGGTTGTACTAGAGTTCGAATCTTCACCTCTGTAACCTCTCAGGAGGTCATTTCAGGAAGCACACGGCCAAGATAAGCAATAAACAGTTTAGGAAAGAGAAATTACAAGAAGAAAAAATTCACAATTTACATTGTGCCTGATGCCCAATACTCGCAGACAGCAGTCTTTGGGATAGCTAAGCACTTTTATCTAATTCTGGACCCAGGCAGCTTTCTTTTGCTTCACCCACTACACAGTCTTTCTAAAACTTCATGGAGAATTTAATTTAACACATATACTTTTCTCTCTTAGATGAAATGATTGTACATGGAAGCCTTAGTAACTTTTGAATCATTAAAATACCTTTTTTTTTTGCTGTCCCTTCTGATGCTTAATGCAACCTAAGTCATACTTTGCAGAAATTTACCTAAGGAGTAAAAATGCACAATCCATAGGTGCTTATTCTTCAAAGAGCTCTGACAAATTCCTCTGAGTTCCCTTCACAGACAAGTATTCAACACTGAATAAACTTGCTTGGCATCAGATACAGCCTCTGTATGGGACATCATGCTTTTCCCATATTTACCCTGTAAATATCAAAGCAGAGACACCTGCAAATTCATTTGCTCTGATAATCCTTCTATGCAGTGATTTCCAATTGCCACAGCAACAATTCTTGTAACTTTTTAAAACCCCCTCTTTTTATGGAGAAATTTTCTCCTAACGGCATGTATTGTGGAGTGTCTCCATGTCAGATCTGTCAAAATTTCTCATGCAGCTCAGAATTCCACTTACACACATTAAAAACAACATTAGATGCTGCCTTTGTAACGCAGAGCAGATTTTGCCTCGAGTCTTTGTAAGACAGTTTCCATGTTAGTCAGCCTGTCCCTGAACACGGGACACACTTCAGAAAATACCTTTGGCAGACACAAAATTATTTGGAGACTAGTTTCCTTTATGTTCCCTGCTCATACGCGGTATCTGAATTTACAGCAAGTTTTACATTTAGCAGATTTCTGTCCTATTTTTAATTATTTTTTTAATTCTTTTTTTAATAAAAAAAGCTTTTTGAAGTTTTTAAAAACTTTCCCTTCTGTACTGCCACACTGTTATTCACTCAGCGGTTAAATTACCTGTTGCAGAGATCCTCTCGGTACTCTCAACAACATTCATGGTAGAAGCATCTCAGAGGTTTGGAAAAGCATCAGCAGCTGTGTCAAAATGAGGAACTTAATGCACAGGACTTGTGTTCTAGATCTGGTTCTGTTACTGACTCCAAGATTAAACTTGGCTTCTCTTTAGGACTTAAACTGAGGGTAACAGTTACACACCTACCAACCAGAGAACACACTGAAAACTGTGGCTGACAGCATACTTGGCACGGATTTTGCAGTGGGGAACCCAACCCCCCCAGACAATTATTTAACAAAGACAGATGCTGTATTTTCTTGCTTCAACATCCTTATGTGTCACCCATAAGCTGCTCCACATAGTGCAAAAGAGAGCATGTGCTACAGGAACTGAGCGTGAGGACAGAGGCAGGAAGGGGTCTCTGATTGCTACAGAGGGCAGTCCAGGTCCTGCTTCAAAGACCCCTGTGCATTTGTTTCTAACGGTTCAAAGCATGCATTTTATGCAAAATAAAGTTTTTAAAAAGTGCTAAGAGGCTCTTTTCATGAGGAAGAGCACCTCTTTGTCCAGGTCCATACAGAAGTGAGGAGGAAGACCTGCTGGCTTCAGTAGCCCTTTGACCCTTTCTGTGCCCATGTCCCAGTCACCTCACTGAGACACAAGTGACAGGGAGACAGGCAAGAGCAACCAGTACCAATAGGGCTGCTTACACAAGCACAACGTTTGAAAACATTCAAATCAGAATCTGGTTCATTCAAGCCCTTCTTCTGACATGCTCTGGTAGCTAAACTGCTTAACACAAGGTCACACAACTCACTTGAGAAGCAGAGACTGAGAAAGGAGGCATTTGTGCTCAATTCCTTCCTGGACACTGGCCAGTATTTTTTATAAAATTTAATTAAGTCTCATAGGTTAAAAACATTTTGTCACTGTTGTTGTCTATCATAATGGTTTAGAAACACGTAATCAAGTCTCTCATTTTCATCCATACATTTGTTGTTTATTGCCTGTGAGAGCTCAGCTGCAGACGCTCATTTTTTTGTACTTTTAAGCAACTATTGAAACATTTATGCCATGGAAGAAATACACATATAGCACGGAATGTGTGGTGCAAAAATAATCACACAAAATATGCAAAAAAGCTCTATTAAAAAGGAAAGATGTATCGCAACACCATGAAGGTACAACACAGAGAACTATTTATTCACTGGGAAGGAACACCATCTCTTACAAACAATTATCAGCTTTATAAGGCCTCAGTCTATCAGGGGACTAACCTCTCCGGGAAGGTGAGAGCATTTAAGATCTAAACCTATTCTTGGTTGGTAATATGGACACTGAAAAATGGATTTGAATGAGGAAAATGTTGAATGATCTCTCCAAAGCAGCATGGGAAAGGAAAACAGGCTGTTTGAGGCTTTGACTCATTGTATGAAGATGCATGGTTGTACAGGGATCAGAAGACTCAGCTTTGGGACAGCCACTGAATCATCACCTCAACCACAAAGTAGCTCCTTAAAACCCAAGGAGTTTCTGTAGGTTTAACTTTTCTTATTAACAAAAGTAACACATTAACTCAAGAATACAGCCCAGTCTGGGGAACCAAATAGTTTCTATATCCTACACATACCCCACTGGTCTCATCAGTGTGGCCCTAATATCTCACCAGGGCACTCATGGTCACTCTCCAAGTGCAGGTAATAGCATTACAAATGACAGGTCAGTGACTGAGTGAACTGCAAGTATTGTCCTCCAAACACACAAGAATACCTCTTCTGAAGATCCAACACAGCCTTTTATTTGGGGGCAAGAGGACAGCCTTCTGCTGCTACAGACTTTAAAAGCACCACTGGTTACATAGGTTTGTTGAGTCATGACTCTAGTAAGGAACAAACCAAAGATGAATCGAGGACCTTAGCTTAACCCGGGAGCCTGTCATTCATTTGAGTCTGCTACCCACTGGAACATCTTGGCTGCACGTGGAGCTGCAAGCAGGAGCTGGCCTTATTCAACTCCAGCTCGAGGATCAAAAGTTAAGGGATGGCACACACCAGTAGCCTTGCCCTCTGTTTTAGAGAATTTGCTCTCACCTGGTGCGTAGCAGCTCAAAAGTAGTTTCTACCGTCCCTCCCCTCCTTATTGTTGTGACAGGCTACAAAGTTTCCTGAAGTCCTTTCAATTCGCTAGTCTTTGGACCCAGCTTCTCATCCTTGAGACATGAAAGTGGAAGAGTAAACCATTCAGCACAGAAAGTGAGGTCTAAGTAGCCTAAACAGCAGGTGTTAATTAAATTCAAGATACATCCAACCCAATTTGAAGTTCTATTCTGGCTGACCTGTCCTGGTGATCAGGTCATGCCATGCAAGAACTGGAAGCAGAAAAGAAACTGACAGCAGTCTGACACGTCTATCCAAAGCTCTTGCTCAAGACACACTCTACTGTAATACGTATAGTACAATGCCAAAATGAAATCGGCTGGGGGGTGGACCCGTGACGGCTACTTTATTGGGATCACTGGGGTTCATTTATCAAATGTGCTTGTGATAAACATTTAGAAATGATATCATTATCACTGGATGGATGGAAGGAATTCAACTCAATTTCATGTATCAGGCAAAAAGTACCCCCAGCTGCCCTGTTGCTCCATGTTGCAGCTAGAGCTGAGCTGCCTGAGTCAGGCACAAGAGAGATAATCCGGACTGAACTGCATTAGTCCTGGATTCTCCGCTAGACCAGAGAAGTCTTAATGTTTTATTGCAGGTATCCACATTGTCCACTTGGGAAGTCTGAGCTCGGAGTGTCAGACTGTTCAGAAATGTCACTGTTCTTCATGGCAGGTGATTTTGAGGCTCTTGTGGATCCACAAGGCCCAAGAAGCATCTTCTGCCTAACACCATTCACATATTATTGCCACAAGACTGGGACAGGTTTAATGAGAACTGGCCCATACTGCAGACAAGATTGCTCTGAGGAAAGCTCTGAAACACTAGCTTGTTTGCTCTGAAACTACAAGGACACTCAAAAACCTACAGTAAACTTGTACCACGGGTTAGATGCAGCCCATGCTCCCACAGCTCTCCTTCTGCACCAGCTAAATCCAAGATGAAAGTGAAGAGCCTCACTCAATGTGTCTGATTTTGATAAATTTAAACCCAATTTATGGTATTGGCTGATTGGAAATCACAGAATTAAAATAAATGAATATTAGACATCTTACATTGTCATCATTTTGAAGAAACATCTGAATTGCAGACTTTAAAATACCTAAAGGAGTAATGAAATTCTGGGGTTTGGCTATTCAGAAATCAACTCTAAACACTTATCTACAAATTCTTTATCAGAACTTTCTGCTGTGCAGACCACAACAGAAGGCAGGCTCAGGTGTGCTTCCTAAAAGCTCTCACTGGACAGTTTGCCTCCCGGCTCCACAACTTTCTCCTGTACTCACCAGTGCTTCCAAGGACAAACAGCAAATAATCTAATTCCTAGTGGAAACAGCTGTTTCTTTGAAAAATGTGAACCGTCGTGTTTGGTTTCCCATGAAAAAAATCAGGTTTCTCAAAAATTTAATATGCATCACTCAAAATTACAGCACACAGATGCACTGAGGTTTTCTTTGCTAATGTAATGAGACAAACTAGAAAATAAAAGGGAATAAGTCACTACTTATGCTCCTGTGGGAATAAATTATGTTATCTGCTTCTGTTTAACACGTTGAAATCTTCTGTAGAGCACATTAGACTCCCTAGAATCAGATCAAAGGGGCATGTTCCCTTCCAATCCATAATGATTCTATGATTCTGTGTTTTTCTACAGCCACAACCGTCTGCTTACACAACTCCAGAGTACTCACAAACACACCCACACCGACAAGTTCTTTTGAACAAACTCTTTCCCAAAAATTACCCCAATTGCTTGCAATTTCCAAGATACACTACTAGAACGTTAGAGAGGAGCACACCACTGGCACTTTCAAACCCTTACACAGCACTAATCCACCGTAGAGTTGTGACCACTCACAAACATCAATTCCTTTTCCACGGTGACACCAGTAAACAGTATCACATTTTCCACAGTCTTCAACCTGCTTCTCACTTAGTACCTCCAGTACTGCAAAAGCACTTAGCTGCACTTAGTGCAAATTCCGTTGCCCTTTATGCCGGGAGAGCTGAGGTTTGTGTGCTGGCAATTCATTACACTCATGACATGTGGGACACAGTCCTACAAGTTGAAACCCCAGAAGTAAAAAGTGCAGTGGCCAGTTAGGCCCTTTAGAAAATTCTGCAATTCATATTTTGTGCAAGCCATGCAATAAACAATTTCGATCCTGCTCTAATACACAGCAGGTGGGTTGCATCTATACACTGCACACTCAAACTGGTGGTTTCTTCTGTCTCCACTGCTTGTTTACATTCTACCCAACCATGATGTAGAACAAAGCTATTTCAAACTCAGTGACATGTATTTCCTATAGCTACAGGACTCTGTTAGAAGGTACTTGCCTCTCAGCCACGGCAAGAACTTTAACGCCATTAATTCTGGCAATGTCCTGCAGTGCTGCAACTGAAAGTCTTTCCATGTTGCTCTCCAGTCATGTACACTGCCAGCAAGTTTGCTGATGACACAAAGCTGGGTGGTGTGGCATGCACTGCCAGCAGACTGTGCTGCCATTCAGCAAGACCTGGACAGGCTGCAGAGCTGGGCAGAAAGAAATGTAAAGTATAACAAGAGTAAGTGTAGAGTCTTGCATCTGAGCAAGAACAGCCCCAGATACCAGTATAGGTTGGGGACTGACCTGTTGGAGAGCAGTGTAGGAGAAAGGGACCTGGGGGTAGTGGTGGACAGCAGGATGACCATGAGCCAGCAATGTGCCTTTCTGGCCAAGAGGGCCAACAGCATCATGGGGTGGATCAGAATGGGGGTGGTTAGCAGATCAAGAGAGGTTCTTCTCCCCCTATACGCTGCCTTGGTGAGACCACATCCTGGAGTACTGTGTCCAGTTCTGGGCCCCTCACTTCAAGAGGGATGTGGAGCTTCTGGAGAGAGTGCAACGTAGGGCAACGAGAATGATGAAGGAAGTGGAGCACCTCCCTTATGAGGAGAGGCTGAGGGAGCTGGTTCTCTTTAGCTTGGAAAAGAGGAGACTGAGAGATGACCTCATTAATGTCTACAAATATTTGAGGGGTGGGTGTCGGGAGAATGGAGCCAGGGTCTCCTTAATGTCATCTAGTGATAGGATGAGGGGCAGTGGGTCGAAGCTGAAACACAGGAGGTTCCATATAAATATCAGAAGGAACTTCTTCACAGTGAGGGTGAAGAGCACTGGAGCTGGTTGCCCAGGGAGCTTGTGGAGTCCCCTTGTCTGGAGATGTTTAAGACCTGCTTGGATGTGTTCCTGTGTGACTTGGTCTAGGTGAACCTGCTGTGGCAGGGGGATTGGACCAGATGATCTTTCGAGGCCCCTCCAATCCCTAGTGATTCTGTGATTTAATTTCTCATACCATTGATTAAAATGGTGAGAAAACATATAGCCTTTGACTACACAAAGTTACTTGGTTTTCCTCAAAGTCTTAAACGGCTACTTTCTCTTGACCCACATAACTGGAAAGAGAGGTGGAATTAAAATATTTTGATAGAAACCTTAAATGATGAATGTATACATATTTATCTGAAGAGTCAATATTATCAGTCTGTATGATCAAGATGCAAAAAATAAACATGTTGCTGTCATTCCTGTTTTACATTCACCAAAAAAAAAAAAAAGAGGTATTCAAGGGGACCAACAAATAACACGACAGATTGTGTTTTAAGATGTCATAGTTTTACAGGAATGTGGAAAAAATAACTTCTCTTGGGAGAAGAGTTAATAGCTTTTTTCCAGTTGTGTAGAACAGAAGTCAAACTCAACAGTCGAAGTAAAAAAAACAACTTTGTTTTGGAAAACATTTAGGGATCACATTTTACTGAATTAAGCACAGCTTTAATTACAAAACATGTTTTCTTTCTTCTTTGATTCTTTGTCTTTATGTTCATTATCCTGTTAATCTAATCCACAATTACAAAAAATAGCCTACTTTTCCGCTGTTGGGCTGCAAATGCAGAAATCAACCGGTTTTAAGGTAGAATGGAGCTTTTCAGTGAATCTTGTTTATATTGTATCTCATGACTACTTGATGAATACAGTTCTGTGCTTATTTTCATCAAACTTACCCAGCAATCTGCTTTTTTCACTCAGATGAAAAATTAATAAATGCCATGAATGTGATATACAACCCTTCCTTCGGGCAATTCCAGTAGTTCCATTGGGTAATTACACAAAGCAATTCACATCTTCTCTGCTAGAGTCAGTAACAAACTGGGGAGTCCAGTCATAGAAACACAGAGACATCAGCGTGAGTTGCAGCGTCTTCTGACCCTCCGCACAGCAGAACAGAGGTGTGCTAGGCACATCCATAGAAATCTCCAAGCCATTCAAAACGCCTGGAGCTCAAAGCAAATCAGCCATCAGATATATGACTGGTGCTATGAAGACTGATGCACATCTGCACCATCCCAGTGCCTTCAGCGTGTCTCACTGCATGAAAATAGCCTTGGGCCAAAAATTTGTCAGAAGAAATCCTTGAAATTAATATGATGGGACAAGAGCTGAGCTTCTTGCTCACCTATAAATAGATAGAGCTAAGTGCATAATCTTAAAACACAATTTGAATATTCTCCAGACAAATATATAACGTAAATGAGGACTAAAAAAGCAGAGACAGAGAGACACGCAAGAAACCTCTCCTGAAACTAAAAAAAGCTTAACTCTATAGACCACACAGAAATCAAAGTTAATAGTGTGGAATCTGTTTCCACAGCATACAAACACGACACGGCCCTTGCTAAGACTCAGATGCAATCAGGTTTTTTTAGTTTCATTTGCTTCACAGATCATGTACAAGTTGCCCTACAACATAAGGTCTGTAGTGGATAATCTAGTTTGTGCCAGAGATAAAACCATAAAGATTGCCATAAGAAATATTTGGAAACAAAGCGTGACACTGACTACACCTTTTGGAACAACCTCCTTTAAAGTGTCACTTTCACTATCAGATACCTTTCACTCGCAATAATTTGTAATAAATTACTGTAATCACAGCAGCGTTACCATGCGCAGGGCAAGCCGGCAGAGCCACATATCTAATGGCCTAATTCATGTGGCAACTGATTGCGGAGAAGGAGAGTTTCATCAGCTTAGATTCTAATCAAAGAAAAGGTCAAGTTTCCTGTAGCTGTAAGTCAATTGTAGGAATGATTAAAGGTGCATCCACCTGCCTGGCAGAAGCTCCTAACCTCACCCATCACACCACCCGCCACAATCTGGCTCCTCTGCTTGTCCTCCAAGGGAATCAGGTACCTGCCAGCAATTAGCCTTAATGAGCCAATAGTACTTTCCTGAGAGAGGTGTTGACAAGTCTAATTGCAGAAAGCAACCGTACAGGCTCTGCTTGCCTGAGACAGAGCTGTAACTCCTGAGTTGCCAGGAGCAGCTGCAAAGCCCTTGCACAATACAAGTAAATCTCCACATAGTAAAGATGCTGATCTTTAACAGAACTCCTCAAGGGCAAAGTTTCCATTCAGCACTTAGAAAATAGTAGATATCTTGAGTAGAGACAGCTTTCTTTGTTTTTTCAGTACTGACACCTACTCTAAGTTCTGACTAGCTTGCTCTCTAGTTAAAGCAGCAATATTTTCTGTGAAACCAACACTTTGCATTTTCCTGTTGTAGACAGTTTGTGATGTAGGTACATTAATTACATTGTAGTTACGCTGATTACAGTGTGGTTCTAATTTTGAGATCTGTAATTACTACCACTTCATATAGCTAGAAGCTTAATTTAATGCCTGAATTACTTTTAATTACCTCTTAAGTCTCTTACTTTCGTATTTGATACATGTACTTCGTGCAAAATTCCACTATCAGAAGATTAACTTAATTACCTTATTTTCAGGTGAACTTTTATTCTTGGGCAATTCCTTGTGATCTGTGTGCTCACATCTTTAATTAGTCTCTAGCACATTATGCATTTTTGTGTTGAGAATGCACTACTTTAGTCACCTACCTTTTGTGTCTGGTAATTGCATAGAGTTTTCAAGTTTCCTAGAGTCACATGTGTGTCAGTGTGACGTGGATTCAGCTTTATACTTACACCATCATATAACACGACCTGACAAAGTCATCAGAAAAGCAGTGCAAAGATTTCATCAGACTCTTATTTCCTGAGTTCTGTAAAGGGTATAGTCAAGAAATAAATCTCTCATAGACAGTTCCACTGGTGGTTGCTTTGTGCTGCTGTGCAGTTTTCTCATAAATTCATAAACCCCATTACTCTCATTGGTCATCAGTGAACAAGCATGTGCCTATTGTATCACTGGATTGCTTGAGTTAAATGAAAAACAAGACCTGCTCTAACCTCCGGAGCCAAATCCATGTCTAGCACTTCGTTTATGTGGACCTGATCACATCTACTCAAAGCTGAAACAGTTTAGAAACCAAGAGGGTCACCAATGAGTATTAAATGAGGGACCTTTCCATAGCTCCTAAACGACAGTTACCTTCCGTGGTTACACTGACAGCAGCCCCAGTAGATGTCCTTGAAAATACCCCTAATAATAATGTCAGCCAGGCATTAGAAACTTTGAGCAAATAACAGGGTAATTAGATTTGGGCTTCACTCATTTTTCTATTTCTGACTAGGAAAAGCTCTATTGCATAATTTTATACCTGGTCACAGCACTATGGAGAAATCAATGCTCTACAGATTACAACACCGTAGGCACTCTGAATAATCAGCAGCATTAGCTCATATTCAGCAGCAAAACACTTTTCATTCAGGGGATTTAGATTTACCTTGCACTTTCTGAAAGTGCAGTTTGACATCAAACTGTAAAATGGTCCAGGTCCTTTGTAGTGAGGACCACTGAGTACTACTCTTTTTTTACTGTCTACAGTGTAGTAGGTTCCTGTTTCTTACCAGGACCTAGAAATGAACATAAGGCAAATGCTTTGCCATACAGGGACTAAAATATGTAGGAAAGCATAAAAATAGCACTTTTAAAATTTTTAAATAAATGTCTACATTCCAAATAGAGATCCATGCAGCTGGTCTCATTTAAAGACTCTGAGATGAGAGGCATTAGCCATTTTATGTGCATGTCTAGGTAACAACTTCTACTCCTCCCAAGAGAGCAAGTGACTCAACCAGACAGAGGTTTTCTGTACAAGTTGTTCCATTGACTTTGGTAATGCTGCTCAAATGGGTAAAGTTAAGAACTGTTTTAGGACTAAAGTTCCTGATAGCTACTAATAAGAGACATGATAATGTGCAATATAAAGAGTAAATCAAATGTTACCATCCAGTACAAGACCAAATGAGGTGGACCTCCTTACGCAGAGAGTATCTGCAATTCTGAGTGAGGTCACCAGGAACAGCAAGACTGCAACCTTCAGAAAACCTGCTTAAACTTGTGAGGCAGTAATAGATAATGTTCAGGCTTGAAGAACAGAGAATCTCAGAGAAGCAGCAGTCTGAGTTTGTCCTTCCTGGTGGCTGACCAGCACCGCCTGAGCGCAGGGCTGTGCCTGATGACAAATTCTGCGCGGCTGCCCACATCCGTTGCTCACAGCATTCCTGATAAGCACCTAAAAGTGTTAATGGCCAAGCTAATTGAAGGTCTTATCGGAATCCATATGCACTCCTGAAAATTGATTGAAATAGCTGTATGAAAAGTACTCTATGCCAGGATTCTCTTACTCTGTTGATTAGTTTCTTGATGAGATTCCAAAAGGAGGAGAAAGAAATTAAGGGCCAAAATGACAACAAAAAGAAAAACTGAGTGATGCAGCTTACTGCTCTTCTCCAAGGTGCATCCTGGCCCTGTGTGTATGAAGACATACAGAAGCATACTGTGTATAAAGACAAAGCCTTCGTGGCTCTTCATTCACCTTCCACATTTCATTCTTCTCACATTTCATTCTTCAAATACTGTCAAAGCAAAGAAGAATGATGCTACAGCACACCAAGTGCTAGAACTTTCTGCTTTACTGATTTTTGATGGTTAGACTTTTAGATTGCTGATACACAGATGGTTATCGAGTGCTACTAATCTATTTCACACAAAGAATGCATTTTTCACTTGCTGGATGGGTGATATCAGAAAACACAGGCGGTTTATAGGCTTTGCAAGTTTTTTACAACAGCATCCTGATTCTATTTTAGGTTCCCCAGCTTAATGTTTACCACCTAACCAACAGCTTGCATGGCTCATAATCACAGAGAATTGGCCTAAAGTTTCTAATGTTTATTTGCTCAGTAGATCAAATAATAGCGTATATATATTTGTAATTAGACTGTTGCCTCACTACTCTAATTTCATGTGAAATGGCTAAAACATTAGTGGGCCTCTCTGTAGTGGGCTTTCTGTGTTTAAGATGGTACTTCCTCAGGAGCTCATAAAATATATAATGTTATGACTGGTCAATGTTATAACTTGGATTACATCTTCAGGTCTGAACCACTGAAGTGATTCCTTTTTGTGTTACAGAGTCACAGAACATTAGGGATTGGAAGGGACCTCGAAAGATCATCTAGTCCAATCTCCCTGTCACAGCAGGATCACCTAGACCAAGTCACACAGGAACACATCCAGGTGAGTTTTAAATATCTCCAGTGAAGGAGATTCCACAACCGCCCTGGGCAGCCTGTTCCAGTCACCTTCATATTCAAGTTCCTTCTCATATTCACATGGAACCTCCTACGTTCCAGCTTACACCCATTGCCCCTTGTCCTATCACTAGATGACACTGAGAAGTGCCTGGCTCCATCCTACATGACAAAGGTGAGAGATGGATGTGGCATGAGACACTGGTTGTCTTTAACAATAAATCCTGCCTATGCCTCTGCCAGTCTAAAAGAAGTACTGACCTCTTCTTGAAGTTTCTGGGTCCTACTGAAAACTAATGTAATAGAAATGGAACAAGAAGAAATTTGTAAAGGTGTTTAATCACCCAGGGACGTATTGTACCTTTATGCTCTCATTGGCAGTAGCCAGAGGAGAAAAAGAAACATGAGGACACAGCAAATATCCTTTTTAAAAATATATATGTGTATCTATAGATATAAGCACGTGATCAACACATGCGTGCACACAGAGGCTTCACTCATCGGTTGTGTGTGACAAGCTTTGCTCTTTGCTTGTGCATGC
Organism: Rhinopomastus cyanomelas; assembly: GCA_013400115.1. Lineage (NCBI taxonomy): Eukaryota > Metazoa > Chordata > Aves > Bucerotiformes > Rhinopomastidae > Rhinopomastus > Rhinopomastus cyanomelas. The sequence goes on from VXBP01007878.1 coordinate 381,784, forward strand.
AGAAATAGTGTGGAAATGAATGCCAGCAGTCACTGCTGAGCCCTTCACCCCTTTTCACCAGAGACAGGTTTCAGATATATTTACATAGCTGATCCAGATCATCTTTTGCAAGGCTTTTCACTGCATATTAGCCACAGAGCCTACTGAAAAATAATCAGTGTGGAACCTTAAAACAAACACAGAATTAGGCTTAGAAGAAAAATTCACAAAACTACGTATCCTAAATTATCTCTCAGCATTTCATTAGCTTAGTAGGGAACATTACACAAATAGTTTTAATGGGAAAGCTAATATATTTGCAGGAGTAGAGTCATCATGAAACATTACCCTAATTTTTAATGTAGTAGGGTATTTTTAATTAGGTTTAAATCTTTAGCTATCTTCCACAAATCCTTTTACTTATGCAGCCCATATGTTTTTCAATTAGATTGGGGGGTTTTTTTTAGGTAACAACTTTCTACAAAACTTTTTAATATTGAAATTTCTATTCAGGATATGAATAAAGATACTGACTCAAAATTATGCATTTTATTTGATACTATGCTCCCACCCACTTTTTTTCTTTAAGGATACACACAGATCTTTAAATCTCTAAGAACCACAAAAGAATATTCAAGATATTGTAATATAGGCAAATGAGAGACAGTTTTCCAACGCACCTAACAAAACATGAATTGAGACAGGAACCCCTGTATGGTTGTTCCACAGACCACACGACTGCATGTACTCCTCCTGCAAAGTTTGTAACTTAAAATCAGGAAGTGCCTCTTGCAAAAAGGCCAAAAAGGCCAGCTTTTCACACAGTGAGCTGCACATCAATGAGGGATCTTCCAAAGAATAATTCCCACGCCTTATCTAGGTAAGATTTTTGAAGTATCAGAGGCTGTTGACAAACAAGCACATGCTCAGCCTTCAGAATGAAGCCTTCACTTTAGCAAATAGATCCGTTCTCTTGCAGGTAAGTCCCGCTATGGCAGACTGTGCTGCCCCCTCCAAGACCACACAGCTGCATTTATACATGTTGACAGATATCTGTGTGTAAACAATTTAAGAGGAAAGGGGTGTTTCCAGTCTCAGGGGAGAAGACATTTCATCAGCAGTCAGATTGAATCTAGTCCTCACATAAACCTCCAACAGGTTTATGTAAAGAAACTCAATTGTTATTTTTGTTTAGGGAAAACAACTGTCACCAAGTCAAGTGGTTCCAGTTCCATGCAGAAAAGGAACAAAGGACATGGACATGAAGCAGTCCCCTTAAAAATTGTGTTCCAGATTGCTTATACCCCAGCCATGTGATAGCTCATAAACCCTCACTGGATACTTTAAGGTCTTTAAGAAGAATATAAAGACAGGACATAGTGGATTAAATGACCGTCTATTCCCTCATTTTCTAATTTGCTTTTATTTTTCCCTTGACTTAATTCTGCCAAAACAGCACAGGTTCTGAGGAAGTGGAACAGGATGATGTTGCTCACTTCCTACTGCAGCAGGACATAAACAGACAATGGCACAGCCCTCAGAGTGGCTTTGGGACATCTGTGGTACAGTTTTCTATTCCTTTATGCTGACAAGGTGACTTGAAGGTTGTGCAGTGTTATGCAAATACAGGACAGCCCTTTGCGGACCTAGTGGGGCAGCAAGAAATTGCCAGGGAAATGCATCTAAACCAAGAGAAAAATTAAATTCATCCCCCTAGGGAGGAGAGTGGGCTTCAGTTTCTGTAGTGTCCAAGACCTGGGTTTCCTTATGATATTCTGGATTTTTTAATGTATTCTAGTAAGAAAAAGAAAGTTTCTGAAAGATTAAAAAAGTGTTGCCTTACTACAAATGTCCATAATATTTTTAACTGTAGATGTTGTTCAAGGAATAGCATCACTAGGTCCTCACGGGTGGACCTTGGAGACACTGTTTATAAATGAACAAAAGGCCTGATCCTATTAGTCCCACCCAGTGTGCACATCTCTCTTCCTCAGGGGAATTTAGCAGAAATCCATACATTTGTTCTTTGATATTTTTATCAAACACTGTTCCCATCATTTATCACCAACAAAGCTACAAAGAGAAAACACCTGGAAGAACATTTAATCAAAGCAATCCTGTCTCTTCACTAATGTTTGCAAGCTGTGTATTAAATGCTTCAAAACTCACAAGAACATCTGCTCTCAAAATGGAAAAAACAGGTTTCCAGGGTTTCTAGTTCCTCTACTCTGGACTTGTACTTAAAGTAGAAGTACTTGTGCTTATATTAAAGGAAAAAAACCTACCAAACAACCAAGGACTGAAAAAAATAAAGTTGGTGGAAACAATGGGCTTAAACAAGACACCAGATTTCTTCCTAAGCCTCTAAAATTCTCCCAGAGTCTTTGTTTTAATTTGAGCTGAGGAACTTCAGGAAGGTATGAAAAGGAGCCTCTAGCATGCTTCAACAAGTTCAGCTATTATCAGAGTTTCTGAGCGACAAAGAGCAGAAAGACAGAAGCCAGTCAAATTCAGGATGCTGTGCAAACTGTCAGCTCATGCCATTGGGGGTTGGACTCGATGATCTCTTGGGTCCCTTCCAACCCCTAACATCCTATGATCCTGTGATCATTGCATGCTCGAAAGCAATTCTGCTTCCTTTTTTACAAGTACAGTGTCCTGTACTGCTTCTTCACACAGCTAATGTTTTGGATGAAGGTTTTTAACTTGCACAAACAATGAGAAAAATCAATGAATCCTTGGGTATTTGAGTAGGCACAAATGTACCAAGAGCCTATAGATACTGCTGGAAAACCCTCAGTAGAGATGCACAGCCCTTCCATAGAGTTAGTTATTAGGATCCCTCACTTTAGAATCAGAAAAATGAATATATATGAGCGATTAAGCCATTTAAAAGTTCACACAGTAAGTGTGCATCCAAACTAGAGATTATACCCAGGAGGACTGATTTTCACCATCTTCAAAGTATTGTTAGACCACTCTCACCAAATGTTGATAATTTAAGCAGTAGTTTAAAATTGAAAAAAATTAAAACTGCTGCTTAGGGAAACATCAAATATTCATGCTCAGTTGTGCACCAAATTCATGTATAACCCATTATTTTCAAGAGGGAGGTCCAGAACATCATCACTGCAAACACACATTCGCATCATCTGCATAGCACTGCGTACCTTTTCCATTGCTGGTCTCCAACAAACTAGAGTACATTAAAAATGGAGAAGAAAGTTTAGCTTGAAATGTTTAGTGCAGAAACACTTTATGAGATTTTAATGCTTAAAACTCAGTATGGAGGGCACGTAGCCTCTATTTATCAAATTTTAATCCACAAGTGAAGTCAGACTTTCACAGAGGAATTCAAAATCTCTGACAGGTACAGTAGCTTAGTGTAGATGGGTAAAGTTTTCAGGAATGCAGACATCCACAGAAGACTATCACAACTGCTGACTTTGGACACGGACTCTAGAAAAGTGCTGTGAATAGATTTCAGGTCGGCAGGAACATACTCACGTGGCGCTACAGAATCATGACATTACCCAGCTCATCTTGACAGATTCTGTCAGCGTAGACAAAATGTAATTGAGCATTCTGCATATCAACATTTGAGAAGCTAACACGTTCCAAGCAAATTACTGATTTCTTTCCACATAACCACTAGTGAAAGTCGCAGCACAGCCTATAAAGCACATTTCTTTTAAATACCATTTCTATCAGACGTGAGCTCAGCGCTGTCTCATTTTCAGAGAGAAGCGTCTAAACTCATTAGAATTTAATTATTTACACTCTCTTCCTCCATCAGACTTCAAATGAAATAAAAGCAACATTAAGAGTAGGGCTCTGAAATGTTTCCCGATACATTTTTCTGATAAATTTTACCACTCAAAGCTATCTAAATACCCATGAGATAATTCTGCCCCAGTAGTAGAGCCTTTGAGCAAATGGCAGCCCCCATTCCCTCAAGTTGCAGCTACTTCCTTTTGAGATACACACCACGAGATGAAAAGGCAGGAATTTTTCAGTGCAGCTCCACAAGATACTACTGAATCATCCCACACAGAAGTGATAATTTTCCTCACATCACACTCACAGCAGACATGCAAGAGTCTTTTACATCTGAATGGTTTGTCAGAAGTACCTGGACTCAAGAAACTCACTCACAGAGTTAAAACTTCCAGTTTTACTTCCAGTGTACCATTAGTAAGTTTGCAGATGACACCAAGTTAGGTGGGAGTGTTCATCTGCCAGAAGGTAGGGAGACTCTTCAGAGAGACTTGGATAGATTGGAGCAATGGGCCAATGTTAATGGCATAAACTTCAACGAGGCCAAGTGCCAGGTCCTGCACTTGGGCCACAACAACCCCATGCAACGCTGCAGGTTTGGGAAGATGTGGCTGGAGAGCTGTCTGGCAGAGAGAGACCTGGGGGTTCTAATTCACAGGAAAAAGAATATGAGTCAGCAATGTGCCCAGGTGGCCAAAAAGGTCAATAGCACCCTGGTTTATATTAGAAATAATGTGGCCATCAGGAGTAGGGAGGTTATTGTCCTCCTGTATTTGACACTGGTGAGGCCACATCTTGAGTATCAAGTTCCTGTGTAGTTTGATCTAGGTGATCCTGCTCTGGCGAGGGGACTGCACTGGATGATCTTTCGAGGACACTTCTAATCCCTAGTGTTCTGTGACTCTGTGATTAATTCAGACTACAAGTAAGACAATAGAATACCGTTAGATTTCAGATCCACAAGTAGGGTGCGTTGCTACTGACTTTGTAGAGCTTGAATTTCCATTATACAGGAGGAAATTTTTTTTTATATCTTATGGTTTGCGGTGTGACTTAGTTTACTACTTGTATTAAGCTGGGTGTGTTAACGTTGATATTAGTCCATTGGGTAAGGCATTCTCTGAACACATTAGGCTTTCTACAAAGAATGCTGTCTAGGAGTCACTTCATTCCTGAAGAAAGTAAAACGCTTGGTAGATGGGCTCAGGCTGTGATCAAAAACTTAGTATATCACCCCCAAATATTTCCAAGGTTCCGTACTGCACCCAAGGCTCCTAGTAACAGGACAACACCTGAAGAGGACAAGAAAACTCCCTTCACATCAAATACCTTGCCTAAAAGTCTAGAGGTAGCTCGACAACTAAACTGCAGTGGAAGCTGGAGTTTGTGCCTTTGGAAATGCTACTCCTTCTTACCACAGCAACTGTGTGTGATTTAAATCAGAACTGGGGGAAATATTTTATTTCAGTTTCTTTTACACTACTTTTCATAGGTAATAGGTGTAAGATAAAGCAACCAGCATTGCTGCTTGCAACCCCAAGAATGATGAGGCATCAGGTGCAAAACAAGTGTTTATTGGATTATTTTTTTTTCCACAAATGTTACTAGATGCAAAATTTATCACAGACAAGGCAAAGATATTAGTCCTATAAATACCTTCCAGTGCCAAGAGCAGGAGCATTGCAATGCTTTAGATGCACCACAGCTGGAAACCCTTTTTGCAGGAACATTCTTACAGGAAAAGAGGAGTTTGAAGTCATTACTATTGCTAACTACTGGGGTTTTTTTTACCTCTCAGCTTCCACTTCAGTCAAGTTACCCCCCTTTCAAGAGGAATTGCACCAACTGAAACATTGAAAGTTATGTTTCTAGGCTGTGATCAAGTAACAGTTTGCGCTTTGTTAAGTCGTATTTTCTAAACCCAAACAGAACACATCCAATGAGAGATGGTAAGTAGTTCAGGATAAAGACAAGGGTCTTTTTGCTTTTCAACATTATCTACCATCTGCTACAGTTCCCTTCCTTCCCTCCCGATTTCACTGGGGTTAGTTTCACAGAAAAAAATGAAAAATATAGATTGATTAAAAAGGGACAGTAGACAGACAGCAGCTTACTAGAAAAATAGAGGAGTTCTATACTTAGTGCTTTGTGGGAGCTTTTAGGGCTGTGGGTGACAATTTTTGGACAGAAACCTCACTGCAACAGGACACCAGGGAGAGAGTCTAGATGTCTTGCACAGATTTTCAAGTTTTGGCAGATTTTTTTCTTTGTCTATTGGAAAAAATGGTAGAGAAGCAGCTTTGATGAAGACTGTAATGGAAAAAGATGATAACACATCCCAGCACTTTCCAGCATCCTTTCTTTATCTTTGCATAAGTTTATATACTTGTATTACTTTTAAGATGGAAAACTTTGTCCTACCAAAATCAATGCCAGAGATAGTCATCAAATCCAGAAGAAAGGAAACCTTAGAAGCACATCTCCTGCGAGAGGCAAGTCATGTAAGGAGATGCCCAGGTACCAAGAATTCCTCACAAGACTGTTGGTTTGACTGTACCTAAACCCAGAGAACACTCCCTTCCATGAGATAATTCAGACAAAACAAAATGAAAGGACATGCTGCTCTAGATTTTGTCCTTACACTTTCTCAATCAAGAGTTCGTTTAGCTCAGGATAACTATTAGATCAATAAGAAATAGGAAAAAAATCATATCCAAGGGGAGACGTTGACTTTCTTAGGGCCTCATAATGTCACAGCAGGAGCATGTCAACGTTCACACATGTAGAAGTACACGTAACTTATCTATGCAGCTACATCTCGAGGGAGCAAAGAACTTCAAGTGGCAGGAAGAAAAATAATCGTCCATGATTTAAAGTAATGAAAGTGTCTCATTATATGCATAACAGGTCCACAATAGAAACAGAGGCCTGAACACTCAAAAAACCCTATGATTTTCTACAAACTTGAAGCTGACACCTGATTTGTGAAGGCTGCCAATTAATTAACATTTCCACAGGAACTACAAGTTGAAGACACAGAAGACAGCAGCCATGCTACAGTATGCAGACAGGGGTGTGGACACACTGGCTGCCAGATCACAGCTCCTGCACAAACTGAGCCCTTTCCCACCACAAGATTCCATATAGTCCCCACCTTCTGAACAACCACCACAGAATGTATGCTAAATGAATGTTGTCAAAACTTCTCTCAAGTTCAGATGGTTCAAAAGCTTTGGGAGAATGGGACACAAAGTGCACCCATATGTCTCTTAGCTCCTTAGAAAACCATGCTAGGGCTTCTGCCAAATGGAAGCATTTTAGGGAATCAATAAAATACACTGCAAGAACACAACACTGTTCTTCTCCAGAGCTTGCAAGAGATAGTGCACAAAAACGGTGTGTCGTACCAGGTCAAACCAGTCGAACAGTTCACATCATCACTTTTGCTTCTAGCAAGCATTCATACGTAGAGCTATAGAATCGTTTAGTTTGCAAAACACTTGTCAGCTCATCAAGTCCAATCTAATTCTACCAAGCTCACCAACAAACCATGTCCTTCAGCTCCATATCTACATGACTTTTAAACTCTTCCAAGGTTAGCAATACGCAGCAAGCAGCGCAGATGGCACAACAGGTCTGATTCCATCCTTGATATTATGCTGGGGAGAGGTACAACATTGGTACTGCTGCCTCTTTCTTGATATGGTGACTCCACTATTCTAGTCCTATTAGCTGGCAGGCTTGAAGGGGAAGGAAGGACTTGAATAAGAAGACACTCCATCTTCTCTTAATGTCCTGTCATCTGAGTCTGAAAGGTGATGATCATTAAGTCAGTTTTAAATGATGTGGCACATGCTAGCATCTGGATTTATACTCCCAAAGTGGGAAAACAGAAAAAAACCCAGCCTGTGTGAAGACTATGGTCAATAGAAGGAAGGGAGCTTGTATAATTCAATTTAATAATGAAAAAGATTAAATTGATCCATTTAAAACACTCTTAAACTACCAGATAAAGAGGGTCTATGTGCCACTAGCAAATCAATTAACACCAACAGTTATTAAAGCATAAGACAACAACAATTTTAAACTAGAAAGTCATCTAAAATGTGTTTGTGACACTGTAGCTTTTTAAAATTTAAGACAACAAAGATGCAACAGGCAACAAAAGTAAAGAGATCAACAAAGGAAAGTTGCAAAGGATGCAGAAGCCTTCTTGTTACTGAAGTTTCCTTACATTTTTCTGTAAGATATAACTATCTTAAAAACATTATCAATACACAAAATTAGACCACTTTCAGGGTTTAATACATTATTTCAAGTCTCATTTACTGTTTTAGCAACTTTGTATTTCTCTGTAACTTAATTGCCTCCTTCATTAAGTAGCATTCTGATTTTGGTCTTTGATGAACCCTTGAGCCTTTGTGTTGTTGGAGAAAATGTCTACACAATAAAACGTTTTCTGTTTTCTATAATCTTCTATAGTTGTGGAAGAAACCTTGGAAGTTATAAAATGCACTCAAATGACAGCAACAGTTCAGGTCAGCAACTCAAACTAAACATGAGAAGAATTCTCTGAAAATTTGAAATGCTCTACAGGATTACCATCAGGTGCCCAGCACATAGGTGTCAACAGAACTACTAATTAGGGAAGTTAAGTATGGAAACAAAAAAGCTGGTTTACAACCACCTTCATAAATTTGAAATAGTGGGACACTGTGTATACACAAGTCTGCTTTTGTCCATAATCTGTCACACAGGCAATAAAATGCAGTATAAATAGCTCTCTGTGAGAAAAGGGAATAAGGGAGAAAAGTCAGCTGCTGAAGATCTTTGTAACATATGAGGGTGGTGCTTTTCAAATTTCTTGAACCCAATGCAATAAAAAAACTAGTAATGATGATTTAATATAACATCTTTGTTAATATTGCTTGTGTGTCTCTCCAGTATTACAGCCTAACTGAAGAACTTGGTACTCCTCTTCCAAAGAGGAGAGAGGGAAAAGAAACCAGTTTCTCAACTGTGAAAGTGGGAAATAATCTGCAGAGGAATAGAAATTCAGAATAAAAACAATTTACATAAAAATTTGCTGGTAACTTTAATTCTTTTAGTCTGGCATTTAAATTGAATAAACTCAAATCTGTGCATACAGTCCAAGAGTCTTTAATGAAAAGCACAAAATATCATATAACTGTAATGTTGCCCTGATTTGGTCTGTGTGGATGTCATCTGAGAATACCTCCTCCTGGTGTCATCAGGAGCATGTAGAGCACCACCAGTTGAGCATGTATCCAGAACTCTCCATAGCCTATGGGTTCCTGCAATACCAGCCACACATGTTGCTGTTGCACCCTGCACAGCTGATCTGTCAGGCTGTGACAACTGCCAGGAAAGATTAAATTGATCCATTTAAAACACACTTAAACTACCAGATAAAGAGGGTCTAGGTGATCACTGGTTGACCACACACTCTCTTAACGTAGTGCACTGTATTAGAAACTTGATTCTTTATTACAGCTCACCTTGAAACCATCCTAGATTTCTGTCTTCTAAACATCAATACACTGGTTCACTCCTGTCACCCAAAAAATAAGCAACTGACGCAGCTTTACATGGAAACTGCACAAAACTGGAAGAAGCCTTATAAAATTCCTGAAATAGAACCAACTTGCAGTTACAGTTATTCTAGCAGGGATTCACAGCACTGGCCAGAGGAGTTTTGGCTCCTACAAATTAGATACTTCTACTACTTTTCATCTTTTCCCCAGAGAGAAAAAAATACCTAACCCAAACAATTCAGCAAGATTCAGATGCTGCCTATTCTACACAGCCGAAAATTGGGTCGAGATTGTTCACCTATGATAAGTTTCTGAGAAGCCCTGGAGCACAAAATTTGTTAGCAATGTAACAAGCAAAACACAGTGGTGATGGCAATCACTGTAAAAATTAATAATTCAGCTTTTTATGGGACAGTGGTGGGCCTGTGAGTATGGAAAGGCTTAAAGGATCAGAGGAAAGCAACCCAGCTGCTTTATTTCTGTAATGTTTAAAATAGAAAAATACATTTAAGCTTCTATTGCTAAGGTCTCACAATAAGAAAAAAAAAAACACTAGGGAGCACAGAAGTCTGTAGAAAACTGTTACTGAAATACTACTTGAATTGTGAGGACAAATACACTTTCTTCTTCCAAATTTGTCTGAAGGAGCCTTCCAGAGTGAGAAGCTCCAGTGAGGAGCCTAATGCAATTACATCTATAATTAATGTTGTCAGTGTTACAGTGTCCTGTGCAGAAAGTGTGTACTTCCTAGTTGGCTGAATCAAGAGAGGGACCATTTTTAAAAGCATCAACTGCATTTTCCTGTAATCTTAAATCAAGAAGATCTTGTATGTCTATTTATCAGAACACCTGATTCTTAAAGGGAAATGATCTTATTTGCTAAGAGCTACCTTCATCAAAACAACTGAACCAGCTAATGAAAAACTACAGAAACAAACAAACAGGATGTTTTGGAAACGTTTTGATCTGGCTCTCAATAACAAACAAGGAAAACCCAATGCACACCACACAAAGCAAGATTCTTTAAAAGGCCCCTTAGCCTTCATGGTAAATAAGAGAGATTCATCCTGCTATCATGTGTGCAATTTGACTGGCACAATGAAATGGTTTGCAAGTGAAAAGGGCTTCTGTTTTGAAAAAAATTCAGAGTTGCCTCATCAAAATGAAGAGAAAGACCTGAAGGTCAGAACAATGATTCATCTTCCTAAGGCAGAGTCACACAGAAGAGACCTTGAAAGGCTCAGATAGTTACTCAGATAGCATTTGAAAGAAAAAAGGAGGGAAGAAAATCACATCAATGAAAATTGTCTGAAAATAAGCACCAATTGTCTGTCTGGTTTTGGAGCTATTGTGCTTCTGCAGCGTACATCTAAGATGGGTGATTATAACAAATTATTGTAAAGGACAGCCTTCCAGGGAAGTATTGAGACACACGGATTGGTTAGTAAGTGTACAAAAGATGAGGAGAAGAGCAGAAATGACCAGCAATAAAGAGAGGGGATAAATTCAAATAATAACCTCACTTTTGTTTTTGTTTAACGTTAATCCTGTGTTAATGAAACTAAGACACTTTCTCAGCCCAAGGAAGACATTTTGTCTTCTCTAGTTACAAGCAAAAAACCATCTTTCCATCTCCTCTGGTTTAGTCTCTGCAAACAGGAGAGCTGCACAAACTTGAAGTCAAATCAATGGAAAAAGTCCCAGTGACCATAGAAAAAGCCCTTGAGGATCCATTGGGTTAAGTCAACCCTTTGGTAAACCTTGTGTGTCCATAAACATCAACATCACAGAAAGACGGTCATTATCATCTGTGTTCAGAGATGTAGATGCATCAAGAATAAGAGGCAGATTTAGTTTGAAGAAGAGGAGGCTCAGAGGAGACCTCCTCACTCTCTACAACTACCTGAAAGGACGTTGTGGAGAGGTTGGTGTTGGTCTCTTCTCACAAGCAATTAATGATAGAACAAGAGGGAATGTGTTCAGGGTACAACAGGGGAGGGTTAGACATGACATTAGGAAAACTTTTTTCACAGCAAGAGTAGTCAGGCACTGGAACAGGCTGCCCGGGGAGGGGTTGGGTCAAAGGCCCTTGGTGTGTTTAAAGGTCTCTTAGATGTAGTGTTGGAGGCTATGGTTTAAGGGTGAGCTTTGTAGAGCAGGGCTGATGGTTGGAACTTGATGATCCCAAGGAACTTTTCCAACCAGAATGATCCCACACAAAAGCCTAAACACATATCAAACAAATTAATTTTATGTATTATCAGACAGGCTGATGGCACGCTCAATTGAGAGCCTCTTTATGACCTCTCCTACAATCAAGTAACAATACAAAGCACAAAATGGAAGAAAAAGCTTAAGGCCTGAAGTTTTCTAAAGTCACTGAGCAACAGATGTGAAAGGCAGATGTTTCTCCATATCCTGAATATCATTGTATCTGTCAACTAAAAATACTCATTGAACCAAAGTGGCCCAAAGACCAGAAATACATTCCAAATTTCAAAATGCCTTGGCTGTATTTGAATAGCAGGTACATGCTTTTCCTTATGATTGAAGAGCTCTTTCAAACTTTAAGCACTGTACCTAAAATGTAAGAATTCTCCATGAGTCAATCGCACTAATAAACATGTGTGTTCACTGCCAATAATTTGTGCTCAGAATCTGTCTCCGCTTGAAAAGGTTTTTCCTCAGCCATAACTGATTCTTCTTTTCAACCCGTGTTTGAGTCATAGTGATTTTCTTCACTGTGATTGTCTTTCACCATGATTTTCTTCAAAGCATACAGTAAGTGCAAGAGCTCAAGAAACTCTTTTCTACAGTAAACAAGCTAGATTAAGTGGAACAAAGTAAGACAACAAAACACACTTCAAGCCCTTGCGACACACTAGAGAGCAAGCGTGCATAGAGCATCCTGAAACCATTCTGTGAAGGATCAGAGAAAGCAAAATGACTTGCTCTGATCATGCACCTTCAAAGGAAAACAGTGTAATAATTGTTCTCGCAGCTCTAATGCTTTGATCTCACTCCGTCGCCAACGTGGCGCTGATAACATTGCAATATTATTTCCATACCCTTTTCAAGTGTCATGTCTGGTGCTGATCTCCCGTTCGGCATAACTTTCGCTGCTGCTACAGCATAAAGACCATGAACGTCCTGTCTCCAGACTGTAATGAGAACTGGTGAAAAAGTCATTTCTTTTGCCACTTGGACACCGCCTTTGTCGCAGCCAGATTATTCCGGGTCATCCGGTAACACACAGAGTTACACTGCTTTAATAAATGCGTTACGAATGACTACTACTCTGACTTTCCAGTAGTCTGGTACATGTTGTTCCTTCAAAGCTCCTCTCTTTATAACTTTCCTTGATAAGACTACTTTCCCTTTTAGATACCAATTAATGAATATGAAGCCTGAATAACAGCCCTGTAAAGCAATGAAAAGGCTGACAGTTGATGTCAAAATGAGGGTGGAGTGTGCTTTGAATGTCTTCCCAGTTTTCCCATTCCCGGTGGGATAATAAAGCGGTTATAAAAGACAGCAGTGGAATGGCTACTCAATCAAATTACAGCATGTAGAAAAGGTCAAAGCAGTAGAGAACAATGATATAATTCACAGATTATACAAGATATTAACATTCTGATATGACATTCTTTGGGGGAAAAAGATTATAGCAAGTACAGAAAATGGCAGGATATTAATCTATTCCCATGACAACATTTGTACCCAAACTGGAAAATGTACAGCTGCAGCCTTTGTCTAGGCTTTGCTAAGACTGGTTATGTGGCTTAATTTTGGATACTCCATATTGAAAACCTGTCAGTAAGTTCTGCTTATATTAAATAGAGTTGGGCAAGGGAATTAAATTGAATAACAAGTTATACTTCTAATGTTATACACAATTTCACTTTAACAGGGCCTCATGTTTCAACAAGAAGTTGCTTGTCCCCTGTAGAAGCCTGAACCAATATCAATGAGTTTAAAGTATAAGTAGCAGACATATGAACAAGCACATCTGAATATATACAACTATTATTTGTACCTATTATTTGTATCCCTGTGGGACCTACATGCGTTAGTTAAGAGTAAGGAATCATAGAAACACTACGGATTGGAAGGAACCTCGAAAGATCATCTAGTCCAATCCGCCTGCCACAGCAGGATCACCTAGACCAAGTCACTCTGGAACACATCCAGGTGGGTCTGGAATATGTCCAGTGAAGGAGACTCCACAACCACGCTGGGCAACCTGTTCCAGTGCTCTGTCACCCTCACTGTGAAAAAGTCCTTCTCAGGTTGATGTGGAACCTCCTGTGTTCCAGCTTACAACCATTGCCCCTTGTCCTATCACTACATGACACCGAGAACAGCCCAGTTCCATCCTCCTGACACCCACCCTTCATATATAAACATAAATGAGGTCACCCCTCAGTCTCCTCTTCTCCAGGCTAAAGAGACCCAGCTCCCTTAGCCTCTCCTCATAAGGGAGGTGCTCCACCTCCTTCATCGTCTTCGTTGCCCTACACTGGACCCTCTCCAGCAGCTCCACATCCCTCTTGAACTGAGGAGCCCAGAAGTGGACACAATACTCCAGGTGTGGTCTCACCAGGGCAGAGTAGAGGGGGAGAAGAACCTCTCTTGATCTGCTAACCAAACGACCCCCCTTCTGATCCACCCCAGGATGCTGTTGGCCCTCTTGGCCACAAGAGCACACCGCTGGCTCATAGTCATCCTGCTGTCCACCAGGACCCCAGGTACCTTTCTCCTACACTACACTCCAACAGGTCAGTCCCCAGCCTATACTGGTACCATATTTGCTACGATGGAAGGAAAGACATGGCCATCTTCACCTCTAAGAGTTTACAGATCCCACTTTAGACTTGACGTACATGAGTGGAGTAGATGCAGCAGTACCAAGGTGTAAAGACAAGGTGAGAAACCTGATTAAAAGCTGACAAATCAGTAGGAAAATTCATACTACTTGAACAGGCACCATACCAAGCCTTTGATCACTCCAGTTCTGTTCATATCCTTGTTTTGACTTTTGTGGCTTGAATAATACCAATGGCACCAAACTGGGGCTCACTGTAGATTATACAGCGAATCTGCCTAAAACTAGATTGATTTTTTAATAGCTAATATGCTCACAAAAGTTGTCAGGGGAATACCTGAAGTTCAGCTTTCCATTAACAACATACCTTCATCTTTGACAGAGCAGCAAGTAGCATTAAAGGTGGTTGTAAAATTTTAAGTCTGAAAGGACACGAGGTACAAAGGGTCTCCTCATCTGTCAGTCCGACAATGCTACTACAAATGCAGATTTTATGTCCTGTTTTTCTTTGATGATTAAAGGTCAGTTTGTGTACCCAGAAAGCCGACTTTCCAAGTGGTTTGAGTTCAGGCCCTTTGACCATGAACACTTCCCTATGGGAACAGAAGTCACAAACGTAACCATAAGGAGTAATGCGTTTCATGAGGTAACACGCTGGCTTTGTCATCTTTTTCCTGTCTGTATGGCCACAGTCGGTTGAGACAGTTATCTGTATGTTTTGCTGCCAAATCCCAGAGGCAACATTTCTTGTTCTGGACTTTTTGTTTAGCCCACAACTGTGATTTATTTTTCATTATTTCTGTCACCCTCTTTTGTACTTCAGACTCAAAAAAGCTCAGACACGTAGGCTGGCAGCTTCAAAGATAAACTCTGCTAAACACTGAACTGTGACATGTTAATCCTCCTTTGAAAGGATCTACTCCCGTGGAATCTTTAAATTATATTTTCAAGCTAAATATTTAAAAGAACTTCTCATTTTTTCACAATTTGTTGAATATTTAAAACCTTGCTACTGTAGAGCACCCAAGAGATTCCAGGAACTTTTATTATAAAAGCATCAAATCTAAGTAATTTGGTCTGCTTTTGCGGCTTGTGCCCCCAGTTGCTAACAGTATTAGCTGGCCAGCACACTCCAGAGTAACTAAGGTCAGAGCACCAATAAATGAATTAGAGAATAATCTATTTTAACTTTTTTTCAATATAAAAATCACAAAATCACAGGAAAATTTATATTGGAGGAGACCTCTGGAGGTCATCTAGTTCAACCTCTTGCTCAAAGCAGGGCTGATTTCAAAGGCAAATGGGGTTACAGGTTCAGATGAAGGTTAGGCTACAGCCTTAGATCCCTGGTATGTTCTCTCTGGCCACATCAATATTTCTTTTTTTCAGGTCACAGAATCAGAATCATCAGGGATTGGAAGGGACCTCAAAAGATCATCTAATGCCATCCCCCTGCCACAGCAGGATCACCTAGACCAAGTCACACAGGAACACATCCAGGTGGGTCTCAAATGTCTCCAGTGAAGGAGACTCCATAACCTCTGCTTGGGATGTTGCAAGGTATTGCCACACCAATCCTTCTCAGTGCCGAAGCGTCTCTGAAATGAGTGTGCACAGATGACAGACCTTCGTACACTTGTTATTAAAGTTGTCTAATACAGTTATAACTGTTCTTACTGCCTAAATCTTATAGTAAGGATACAGCATTCAACCAGCCAACAGTTTTCCTGTGGTATGTAATGAAGAGCATCACATCTTTCTTTTGTCTTTGTCACCATACTTTACATTCCCAAACCAGCATTATACTTGGATTAATAACTGTCACGTATGCACCCCTTTCCTTCTGGCCAACAGGGCTTTGGGGCAAAATACATAAGGCTATTGAAGGCAAAAGAATTATGCTACAGATGTACTACCTGGTGATAGTTTACAGTTTGAAGTCATTACAATACAAGCTTTAACTTGTCCCCATGATACACTGTGCGATGCTCTTCAGAGAAGTAAACTGTGTGTTGTTGCAAAATGTTTCAGATGGGACCCTCTTTATTATCTTTTCCATTCCATTTCAAATGGTTGATATGAATTTTCTTCAGGGAGACACCACTCTATTTGCACGGCATGTGATGGTATCATAGTTTCTTTTCTACTAGTAGTATTGATGTGTGCCCTGATGCAGAGAAAGACAGAAAGAATGGAAAGGCTTGGATTTCAGAGTAAAATACAAAAAGATGAGAATAAACAATTGCAGGTACATCACACAATTTAAAATTGTGCCACAAAACAACAATGGATAATTGTATAACAGTCTGTCCAAATCATTGCTTATGGTCAAGTCTTGAGAAGCCATACTACAGGACTACAATACTAAATGCCTGTCTTCAAAGATATGAAATGACGTCAGAAACAAGGGATATAGTGCGATTTTACTTTCTTTTGGTATTTTGTAAGAGACCAAAACACAGAGAAATATTAGGTCTTAGACAGTCATGACCACAAAACCACTCTACAATCTTCTGTTTAGTTCTACCAGTCCTGTAAAGTCTAATTTAGAGTGTGTGATACAAAGCAACATTCAAAGTACTTGGTGTTCTATCGGATCTCCTCAATTACCGCCCATTCAAGCATGGTGGTTCCCTGCCACTTCTGGGACAAAATGGTGACTGCTTGAGTGTATACAGATATCATAACACAGGCTTGGACTCACCATCCCACTACTGTTGTATGTCAAGTAAACCGAGTCTTCTGATAAGTAACACACACATAGACTTGAGTGAGTATTAGCAGCCACAGCCATATACTTGGAACTGGCATGAAGCAACCTTGAGTCACAAGACCTTTCTTATGACTTCTCCATTCTTGGCACAGGGGATCCTTTATATTGAGGCCAATCAAGAGAGAGACACTGTATGTTTCAGAGTTCAGATCAGCAGGAAATGTGGCCTGTGGTCACTTTACAACTGGCCTGAGTCTCTCCATGCAACAAACTCTGTAGGAAGCCAACACATATGCTCACATGAGAGACACAGTGCATTCAGTACAGAGCCCCAGGTTCTGAAACAGATGCATCTCATGCTGGGTATCAGATTATAAATGGCAGTAAAGGATATCAGATTAAATCAACACTTGTATGTGATTAAATATACACAGGTTGATCCTTGATGGTAAGACGTATCAAAACCTAAGTTTTCTGTCTATGCTAAAAGAACATAACTGAAATCATGGGAACTATGGTTCTGTATAAGACTCAAAGACAATGTCCTGTGTCTGACCTGCAACAATTCAGCCAACAAATAAGCTACATGTTTAGAAACTTTCTCCTAAACATCTCCAAGGGACTGTTAGGCCATGCATACACTGGAAAAGCAACTGAGATAACAGCTTTTTGAGACACAAATGTTGAGACGGAGATTTACAGAGACTTGCAAAAGCTCAGCACCCTCAAAACCAGTATTAGAAATTCTCCCCTAAAGGAACAAGTTTCATAACTAAGACTAATCTAGATTTAAAAAAAAAAAAATCTAATCAGTTACCTTTTTGGTAAGAAAAAAAATTGCAAACTTTTGCCCCACAGAAAATGTAGGGGGTTTTTATAATTAATTTGACATTACGGATAATTTCGGTAATATGACACTGAACATATTCCAGCTACCTGGTGAGAAACCACTATTTTGGTTCTTATTAATACAGCTATTGTTAAAATAGTGCCTAAATATCAGTTGGTTGGCCTCACATTCTGCCAAGTGACAGCAATAACCATTAATAAAGCAAGTTTGCAAGTGGTCTACAATTATCAGAGTGATGAAATGACACTGCGTTGCACAGTTTTCCCTTGAAAATTCACAGCTGTCATTATAGAGAAAGGCATTCACACGATGCCAGCTGAAGGAATGTGTACTTGTATGTTATTTAATGCTCACCTAAACACTCAAGTCTTTTGGACTCTGGCCCGTTGAAGTCATTAGCTCAGGCAGCGAGTCCTAAAAATTAGGACAGAATTTGTTCTTTTTTATTTTTGGAGGTTTTTTTAATCACTTAGTTCCTCACATTCCTTATACCACCTTGCTACAAATTTCCTCAGCTCTGTTGCTTGGGGCCTGTCCCACACAGACCTTTCCCATTTGGCTGTGTAATGGTTCCTTCCAGCTTACCCCGAGACACACAGACCTCTCAAGGAAAATAATTATTACATCCAAAGTAATTATAGACAACTGAACCACAAGGAGGAAAACAACCCCATTTATAGCTCCTTTTGCCTGATGACCACGTTACTAAAAATGTATCACACAGAATTACTCAAGTGCAAGAGGAAAACTCCCTTGTATGTTCTATGTACACTGGAAGTTATAATCTTACTTTCTAGACCACTTACTAGGACACTATTTTGCAAAAGCTGGGCAGTCAAAAAATCGCATCACCTTTACTTGTTCCCACACCCAGTGTGTAAACACCTACACAGTAATTCTTCTTATAAACAGTTTTAAAGTGTCAGTTTTCTCAGTTTTTGAAGTGGCTACCGCAGATCTCACATGATCATCTTAACCCCTTATCAAATGCCCTTTTTTCTCTTCTAACACTTAAGCCTGTTTTTATGGCACATACCTTTGCCATAAAGAGTTCTGCTTTTAGATCACTGATCTTTGTTTCTTTAAATTCTAGCATTCAGAGAAGTTTGATTGAGAGACAAATTCAACTAAACCAGCAACTTCAGTTTAAAAGACTTGGATACGTTCCTTATTACGTAAAAACAGCAAGTGAAATAGTAGAAAAAGTAAACTTGTCCACACTTTCCCCATGTATGACCTCCTGCACAGAACACTGAAGCCCGTTGCAGAACAGCGACCACACAAACATAACTTTTAATAGCCATATCAGCTATTTTAAACTAATTTCAAGTCTCAAACTCTTTTTGGTGCATCAATGATTTTCACAGTGGTGATGATACGATAACCTGAGTTATTAGAAAAAGTAATTTCCCAGTTATTCTATCGAAAGGCAGTAATTACTTTTTCAATAAAGAAAGTGAGAACTATTACGACGACAAAAGAAATATAAATTAGCTTTATACCCTACACTCGATTAAACTATCACAGCAAGAAGGCAATGAATTAAGGTAATTCGAGGGAAGGAATGGGACTTTACATAACACGATTAAACTTTTGGAAAAACCACTGAAATCAAATGTAAGAGCAGTATGACTACACTAACATCTCCTAAGACCCTATTAAAAACAGACCCCTGTCTATCTGTATAGCTCAGTACATGACTGTCACATAGTACATGGAGACGTTCACTAGGATCAGACTTCTGTCCTAGTATCACCCACCATAAACTCACATAAATTTCCCACAAATAAAGATACAGGCCCATCATTAAAAACACTTCCAGAACCTTTTAGGAACTTGCCACAACACTGAAGTGCCTTTTTTAAACAAACTAACTTAGCCATTGAGTAGTTTTCATGTACAATAAATCCAGTTTCCAAGTACTTTCCTTCAGAAAACGAGAAGTCCATTTATGAAATTAATTTTTACATAGTTGAAGCAATCAAAACATTTAGTGGCCATATACACTCAATGCTATGTCTTTCATGTTTCAGAATTAATCATGTTGTTTAAACAAATGTGTTTCTATTACGTTACACATATGCACATAACCACAGCAGGCACAGCACCTGCGGGCGTAGAATCGTGCTATGAACCACATCACTACAACTGTCAAAACACCTCTAGGCTATTGTAAGCTCTGGAAATTGGGAGTGTTTCCCAGGTCTGCAGCTCACTTGTCAGCTTTGAATCAAGAGCTCTGTGTGAGCACTCTTCCCCTTTTACTGCCACATGCTGTATTTCCACAGGGGAAAGCCAGAAATCAAAAAAAAGCACTCAGCTACACATTAAAATGCCCAGAGAGGAACATACAGACACCAAGAACCCAGTGGGGTCTGGCAGTGCAGAAAGCCCTGCGCAGTCTGACAGTCTAAACACCATCTTAGCCACCTTTAGTCCTCCTTGTATTCTATGAAGAAGGACAGATAAGCAGGGAGATCCTCCTCTTTTCCTTTTTATCTAAAAGGAACAAGTGCTTACCTCTCTTTGGATTAGAGAAGGGGTACTGGGAGGCAAGATGCTTAAATTCAAGATCTCAGGTAAGTGCCTGCAGTAAGGTGAAATGAAAACAACCCTGAGTTACTTCTAAATGAGAAAAACTGCACTTGTGATTCTTTTGGTGTTTCTAATTCATTATCTGTTTCCCATCAAGATCCTGTTTATGACTCTCATAAGTTCCATGCTACAGAGGTTTTAGCTGCAATTTGTTTTCCAAATTTCTACGTTGCTTTATAGATCAGAATGTGAACAATAATTGAAGAGGATAAATTGTGACATTTTGGTAATAGCATGGACTTGGCTAACACCTCGCTGCTCAAAGGTAAGAGGACCGGAAGAGAGCCGACACGTTTTGAACAAAGGGACCGAGAGTACAGAAATGAACATTCTGTCTCTGGCAGCACAGGAAACATTGTCCCTTCCAACTCAATAACCAATGCAAAAAGGAAAGCAAGTTCTAGCCATGTTTAGCTATGCAGCACAGCTACCAAAGATATGGGCAGTATTTAGTATTTTTCTGCCTTTAGTACCCAAGGTTTTGCAAGCAGCAGCTTTCTCTGCTATACTCCAGCCCCCAGGGTTCACAGTTTGCACACACTGACTGCGTTTTATGGTTCAGCCTCTTCACCAGGCACAGGGCAGCACCGGAGTGAGTTAACGAGCGTTACTGCATTATCTCCTCAGGAGCGTTACATAGCAGAGTATTTCAGGTATTAGAGCACCACGCTTAGCACGACGTTTAATGGCAATCAAAGATAATTTCTTTTTGTGATGCTAACCTCAGAATTGTCTCCAGGAGATGCAGAAAAAAATTTACTAACTTTCTACTTGGAGTTAGTGTAACTCAACAATTGAACTATCCTTCCACCTATGTCATGGTAAAAAGCATGACAGGAAGAATTTTTAGGTTAAAATTTTGTCATTTATTGTTTACCTTGTTTCAGAAGTATCTTGAAGGTAAATTCTAACATGAGCCTTATTTTGAACAAGTGAATGAGGACAAAGACAGAATATTTTCATCACAAAGTTGATTAGTCTTTTCTTCACTGGAGATGTTTAAGACCCATCTGGATGTGTTCCTGTGTGACTTGGTCTAGGTGATCCTGCTGTTGCAGGGGGATTGGATTAGATGATCTTTCCAGTCCCTAATGATTCTATGATTCTTTTAGCATTAGTTACCAAGCTATCAAATTAGTTTTACTTTAGGTTACAGCCCAAGAAGGAGTCTTGCATCATGAAATGCCTTCTAAAGCAGAAGGTTAGAAAAGTGTCTCCTGGAGAAGATTCATAGGATTCTACCCCCATATATTCAAAGAACTAATGTTTCTTAATATAATATTTTTCCCCTCAATAGACAAGACACTAGTTCTCCATCCTGTAAATTTGCTGTTGATTACAGAAACAAGATTTTTTCCTAAGAGTCAGAGTGCAGAACAGGGTTAAATCTTGTGCACTTTGTTCATAATAAGCCACACCTATTCCTCTTGGCATCTGATTCAAACCACGATTCCATAATCTAATCAGACATCTGAGCTCCCCCCATCATTCCTCATCAATCCCTTTAAACATTATTTTCCTTTTGTAAAGACTTCTTGTTTGTTCTGGAAATTGGTACTGGACAGACAACAAAATCTATGACGTTTTGCTGAACTATTTTACAGATATTAAATGCCTGAGGTTTTTCTTTCCAGTTTTTAAGAAATAAGACAGTACCAAGGTAACTTTACTACAGGCACGGGCAACAGTGGTTTATCGTAGTATCTCACCTCTAACAATACCTCCTCGTTACTGTACACAGGAGTGCCATTTCAGGTTGAAGACAAATTCTCAGCGCAAAGCAAAGACTTTACGTTCCTAGGAAAGAGTTGCTTCTCTCTCTTTGATGCCACGATCAAAATCAAACACTACACTATATATGAAATGCGAAGGAGCTAGGAAAGACATTTTGGCT
This sequence comes from Rhinopomastus cyanomelas, assembly GCA_013400115.1. Lineage (NCBI taxonomy): Eukaryota > Metazoa > Chordata > Aves > Bucerotiformes > Rhinopomastidae > Rhinopomastus > Rhinopomastus cyanomelas. Next base: position 403,972 of record VXBP01007878.1, read on the forward strand.
AAAAAGATCATATTCACAAACAAAAACGACACTGCAAGAGATGCTTTCTTCCCCAGCTCTGAAAATTCCTTCTTGGAAGAGGAAAGCCTGCTACTGAAGCAGCAGGGTAGTTGAAATTCTGAAGAGCAGAAATAGTGACACATATTGTAGCCCTTTCTGTTCCAAAAGAAATATTACTGTTAGTACCAGAAATATTGCCTCCTTATGTCTTTGATTACTGTTCTTATAGCACACTCAAGCAGTTGAGCCAACCTTTCTTGATTTACTGTGTATTTCACTGAAAGGAAGATTTTACCTACTACAGTAGATATTAAAAATCCAGTATTGAAACTTCTCAGACAGTCAACATATGTTCTTACTAAAAAGAAAATCCAGTAACAGCTTCCAAGTATTAAACTACACAGCAAAATCTCCTCGTTGATTTGATATAGACAAGCCAATTAAATATCTACTGTTCTTTGCTTCCTATTTATTACTAAGGCCCAACACAATGTTTCAACATAAACTTTTAAGCCTAAGAGCAGGTTTTAAATTGCTGAATTTTATTCAACACCTTAAAATTACCAGAAAAACCCGTTACATTTTATATTACACATCAGTCTATTTCTGTTTTTCCTAACTGCCTTTTTAAATACAAACAAGTCAGTTTATTGATTGCAATTATAATTGTGCTGAATAACTAGCAGAAAAGGAACGTTTTAAGATCTCTACTACTATTGTAAGGGTGAAAAGTTAATTTCCCACAATCTGAATAGAGACTCTGCTATTATAACTGAAGTACCCTGTGGCACTGAAAATAGTAACAGGTCTCCACCTCTATATGGTTTGAGGTGGTGCAGACTGGGCTATTTGGCTGATTTATTCAAAATTTGATCATGACTGCAGACATTTCACCTGGCCCTACATAAGACCATCTTTTTATCCCTTCTTTACCTTGTATGTGCAAAGGAAGTGAAACAAGGAACCAAGCAGCAAGTAATTATCTCCAGCAAAGATAAATGGCCATATTACAAAAGAAGATGGAATTAGTTGTGTTGACTAGTTAATAGCTGGTTTTCTACCAAGCATACAGACTTTTGCAAGACTCATTCTCCAGCTAGCTCTCCTTGAGAGAGCTACTGAAAGTAAAAGCCACCTTGGATAAGCAACTGATCAAAGCCACCTGAGAGCTCAGTGCTGCAGCTTTGAGCAAGCCTCCCTGGGGCTTGATACTCAAATGCTTCTGAAGCAGACAAGAAACAATCTATATTTAAATTCCAAAATACTTGAGTCTGATGAATAATTTCTTTTAGAAGCTTTAAGTAGTCAATAAGACCAGCAAAAGTGAGCGTGAACTCCACGATACTTACCTCCCACTTCTAACACTGGAAAGATGATCCTCAGAAGATGACACTATTTGTTCAGCTGCAGTGTTTTGCCAAAGCAAGTGAGATTTTGTTACTCTTGTGGAATGAACTTGGAGCAAGTTCAGTTAGAATCCTCTAATTTATGACAAATGCTCCTATGTGCAGTGGGGTGTAGGTGAGATCACAGGCAGTGCAATATAATGCTATTTCACCTCCCGAATCAGCTTTTAAATTTGAAATATTTGCTTCTGGTCTAGAATAAAGCTACAAATAGTCATCTTTATCAAGTCAGTTATTATGGGGATGAGCCATCCTGAGAGGATTTCCACAAGCGAATTTGAAAGCAGTGACCGAGACCTGATGAGCAAAACAATGAGCTAGTCAGACACCTTTCTCTGTCACAGAAATCTCCAGGGACAGACCCACAACTACTTGCCAGAAGTGACTGATGAACAACACCTGCATACAGCGTAACGTTCATATTTATTTCATATCTTACTATCACCTTAAATCACGTAACAAAGGTGCTCAGGACTGTCAGCGATCGATTGTTTATGTTCAGTGCACACACAAGTGATCCTTTCACAAAATGTTAATAGTCCTGTAATCCTCATTGCCTTTCTAATTCCTCTTCTGCACTTTCTAAGCGAAAGGGGCTGCCGAGTGACATTTTCTTACCACGACTGTAGTATGCTTAGCAAGCCCATGCACTATGCTTGTCTTATCTGGACATTTGGGTATATCCCAAGTGCTATAAAAACTTTCCCCTGCAAGGATGTCTTTTTATTTGATGTTGTGACCACGGAATACTGCTGAAAGCAGTCATGAGGTGGGGCTGAGGAATAAGAAAAGTTGGCATTATTTGATGCACAGGACAGCAAAGCAGTGTTTGATATGTTGAGGAGAATGCCCTTAAGTACAATGGAAAAGCTGAAAGTGAACCCTACCACAGAGAATTTGCATGCAGTCACTGTACAACTCTAGAGAGAGCTAAAAGACTTCTTGAGGAGGTGTTCCTGTGTGATCTTCCTGAGGTGAGCCTATTCTAGCAAGAGGGTTGGACTAGCTGACCTGCAGAGGTCCTCTTCCAAACCCTACCATTGCATGAGTCTGTGCAAATGAATACTTAGTAAGGAATTCTACACTAAAAATGTGAGGACTCTATTTATAAACACACATTTTTCAACTAGCTTTGCCACAAGTTTACACTGTAGAAGTGTATGTAGATGGCATTGAAATATTTTGCTACATATGTAGATTCTAGACCATTTGTGGCACTACTGAGATACCACCCTCACTTTTGACTTTTCATAACAAATACAGGACAGAATCCTATTGCAAGAAGGCACAGTTTAGTAACGTGTTCCACTAAGATGAAGCATTCCATTAAGGCAGATATGTCTTCTGCTTGCATTCAAAATCCACACTTTGCCTCAAACATAGTAATCTCTGAAAGTTCCTATGCCTTTGAGGTTTTCTGCTCTTGGTCTTCATTGAAACATCAGCTAAATGCATGTCTTCGTGAATATTCATGGTAGCTCTTTCTCAAACACAGGAGATGAGTGGAGCCATAACTGTATAATCACCAAAGCCAGCTTTAATCAATGAGCCAGCAATGTGCCCTTGTGGCCAAGAGGCC